>JAOVYU010000001.1:12207702-12220816 GCA_025674565.1 Synodontis membranacea | reverse complement strand
ATATATAGGGTAAATACGTTATAAATATATTTAAGTTGTAAATAACTCACAGATTGCTACTTTTAACAGAATAAAAATATAAATATTGTATTCACGTGTTTTCATGCCGTAATTATGTTCTCACGAAGATTTTAAAATATTGTGAAGAAGTATAAGTTTTCTGATGATTATAATGTCATTTCAAACAAAAGACTTGTCAAGTGCTGAATCCACTTAGTAAATTGGATTTCCTATCAGATTCTGAGCGAGAGAGAGAGAGAGAGAGAGAGAGAGAGAGAGAGTTAACTTGTTAGCTAAGCTTAATAAGACAGAGAATATAATCTCTTTTTTAATAAACGTAAATTAATTAAAAGTTAAACGTCTTGTCCATTTGCACTGAATTCATGATCGACAAAGTGGATTTGAATCTCCTGACGCTGTAGAATAACGTCAGAAAACCAAAACAAGGAAACTCAAAGCTTAATAAGATTAACCAGAGCGTTTAAAAGCCTAATTGAAACGCATTAGCTCGGGGAACACCACGAGCATTTGCTCAGGAAACATTAAATGAACATTTTCTGAAGAAAACACTGAATTAGAGTATTAATTAATCCCCCAGGGTGGTGGAGGGGCACGTGACCATTTCATTACGAGTTAGGTTATTAACTTACAGCACCATTTTGGAGTTAAAAAAATCATCCAGGGGACCCTCTGTGGTCTTCTGTCCACTCGCATGGGCTTAACTCGAGGGCTTTTTTTGTCACTTCTGCCTATAAACCATAAAACTTATTCTAATGGCGTCACGTGCCGCACGCGGGCCACTCACACACGCACTCCCTATAGGCCTCAGTCAGGCTGCAAAAGTTTAAAAAAGTGGATAAAAACACGCTTCTGGACGGGTTCTAGTTGTGGTCAGTGCTAAATATATATATTTTTTTTTTAAAAGTTTGTATTAGTTTTGTTATTTTGGGTTTACAGCAACGCTGCAGTGGTGAGTAACCTGCATAATCTATAGGTCATTATTTAAAATAGATGTTAATATGCAGCGTGTGTCTATTTTGTGTTTGTTTGTTTTTGCTTAATTTATTTACTAGCAATACCTTCTGGCTGAAATTGAATAGGATTTTCAAACCATTGCTTTGTTTTCCCAAATATGAGTAACGTGATAAATATCACGTTATATAAATACATCGTATAATAAATGTCTTTATTTAAAATTATTCAATTACCTATATATTTAAACTGCTAAACTTAAAATTTAAATATTTCCATTAACATTACCTCTATTTTTAAAACTCTTATTGGACATAGATTTTAACTGCATGATGTGTTTGTAATTTTTCAGTTACCATAGAGTTTATTATGGCCTGTAACTCCTTTTCATTATTATTTAAATGATTTTGTATTCTATTCTTATTAATAAAGGACTGAAATGTTCCTTACATCAAAGTCAGGACAGCAACCAGTCAGAATAAAACCTGTTCTCATTTTCCATCTGTTTCAATAGACAGGATACAACTGTCGTCGTTTTAGAGCCATAAAGTTTTATTAGGTGTCAGGGCCATAAAACGTTTTACAGGCATCTGTCTGTACTGTAAATAATTATAGAGGAACTGAAGGACAGCGCGAGAAAAGAGTTAGGTTATCCATTCAAACCTCTCCAATGTTTTTTAAGATTATTCTGAGATTTATTCCAATACCTTTTTCTCCCAAGTTCTTGTAACCGAATCCTATGAACTTCCGTCCTGAACAAAAAATAAATAAATACAATGTAAATAACAAGATCGTATGAACTGGTTTGTGAAACGTTATTGAGCACATAGTTGAAATTCCTTCAGCTGACATTCTGGAAACAACCCGGACACTTTGTGGATATTGTTATTTGGACAAGTGACATGGGCGGAAATTACTCAGCGTCTCTTTAGCAGCTGAGCATCGAATTAACACACAGCTCACACACACCAACTCTCACACACCGACTCACACAAGTGGCACTTTAAGATATTTTATTCGGTACAGGATTGGCATTTATTGCATTGACTCATTTATTTGCACAACCATGAGGACTGTTTAGCCTGTGTGCACAATGTCTAATATACAGCATCTGCCTTATTATTGACTTAATAAACGCTCAAGTTCTCAAAGAAAAGGGAAAAAAGAAAGAATCTCTTATCCAAGCTTGTAAGTGTGGCAGAAAAAAGAACACAAACAAAGATTAAGGATTAAGCATAACTTAAAACTGTAGTCATGCGCACTGACCTCAGTGCAGACATGATGTCTCAGTAGTTCCGAAGCGTTATCATCATTATAATATCATAAATTACACAAAAATACATCTTTGATATTTTAAATGAATATATCTCAGTATTAGGCCTATACTTAAGTGCTCTAACTCCAGCATCAGTGATGCATTCTTACATTCAAACCTGTTACACGTTAAAAATGACACTCATGGTTTAATATCAGTAGTTGGCTTGTGTCGATCATTTGTAATTCGATATATTGTGAACATCACACTCTCATGACCCTCCTGAGCTTTACCTGATATTGTGGAGAAGAATTCCTCACTAGGTGGCCGATTTCGGCATAGTCCCAAACCGAAAAAGTCAGCCCTGTCTACAGTAGCATGAGGCCTGGTTTAAAAAGGTTCCATGTTAGGAACTAATTTGAAGGAACAGTGCATGTGGACTTCATGCTGTTTACCAAGGACGTTCTATCAACGCTAAACATGGCGGTCTGCATCTTGACACAAGACGCGAGATGATTTATTTAAAAAAAAAATGGCTACACACTCAAATATAGTACCTTGTCTATGCGCGTTTTTGTATTTTTCACCTAGAAGTGTGGATAATGTACGTTCAAAATGGTTCACGGTACATACATAGGCTGTAATTAGATTTCAGAGTAGTGTACACTTAAATCCACATTCCTAGGTAAAACATATACAGGCTTCTTGTGTGTACAATATCCTGATAATAAAATTAAAGGCCAGATTATCATTTTATCAAAATTGTAATATACCTATAACATACATAACTATAAGACGAAAGTCCTAAGACTTTTTTAGTTCTGTATTAATGTTTCATTTTGTGTCTTTGTGTCTTTCTTCCATTTCATTCTGCGGTTCTGAAACCAGATTTTGATCTGCCTCTCATTCAGACACAGCGTGTTCGCGATCTCGATTCTCCTTCGTCTGGATAAATATCGGTTGTAGTGAAACTCTTTCTCCAGCTCCAGTGTTTGGTAGCGGGTGTAACTCGTCCTCGCTCGTTTCCCATCTGATTCTGAAGTTTCACCCAAAGAAAACAATAAAAAACAGAATAAACACACAAAAGACTTCTTTTAACACTGCAATATTTACAATGGGCCACAGGCAGCATTAAGAGAGTGGTGCAATTCTGCTTTGGTGTTTATTACTATTTTTTTTTTTTAACAAAGCCTTGAAATTAACTTTAACAGTTGAATTCATGCACAAACCTAAATTGCTGAATACTTTGAGTAACGCTGAATTAACGCTAGCAGTTTTGAACGGGATGGTGGATAGTGGTGACTCGTTGGATAATAGAAACGTTATTAGCACTCAAAATTTAGTGTCATTACTAATAAAGTAATGTTTTGGAACACTGGAACAAGCACACTGACATGAACCCTGACTCAGTTTTGGTCGCTGTTCCCGAAAATAACAGCTACTGTAGCTTTAAAGACACCATACGATAATGTTTATTAATTTTAAGAAGATGGTTCCTTATGCAACCTGACACACTGCATTTTATTAGTGCACACGATATAACTCAAATATTCCTGAAATGTATCAATTATTCTATTTATAACACTTTTACATTTGGAATCTTGATTTTATTTATATATTCTATTTATTTAACTGATCCAGAGCCTTAAGCTCGGTTTGGAGGTTTGTTGTTTCCTTTATCCAATTAGGCCACCATAAATTTGGTCGCGGATGGTCTCTTGGTCGCGAGCGGACAGTTTTACGAGCAATTGAAGCCTTTTGTCATAAAAATTTACGACCATCGGTTTTATTATTTCCGAATGAGGTCTATAAAACTCGGGGAAAAAATAACAATGAATGAACGAGGGGGAGGAAACAGAGAGGAAAACACACCAAGGAGCGAAAGTGAGGACAGGAGAAAACTTTTTTTACCGTGGCTCGAGTGCAGTTTAGTCATCCACGGGTAGATTTGCGGTCGAGTGTGCTCGAGCTGCGTAGCTTTCACTTTCTTTTCCGCGCCGTGTTTTGCTTTCTTTTCAACCTCGAACGCGTCATCGTGTCTCCCGTCGTCCGCGTCTCTGCTTTGCGCGTTGTAAGACGGTTCCGAGGCAAGATCATAGTCGTCGTGATGGTGTTGGTGGTGGTGGTGGTGGTGTTGGTCAGCAGGTGGACCGGAGCTCATCTCCCGCACGCGGCGACGGCGGCGGTGGCTGTAACGGGGGCAGGGTGCGCGCGCTCGCTCGCGTGGACTTCGTGGGCGCGGTTGTTGGTTTTTGAGAAGGCGGACGCCGCGTGATTTCTTCAATCGGAAACGTAAGATGTCATCTCGCAAAACCTTCAAAAACTTTTGGCAAGGCTTTTTTTTTTTTTTTTTTTTTTTGTTTTACATTTCTTGCTCTAAATGCGTATGATTTGTTTCTTGCTTTAACTGTATATGATTAATCCAGAATTTATAGGTGAAAGTTTTTTCCCTTCATTTGCTATTGGCCAAATATAGATCGTTTCAAGTGGATCACGTGCTTGTTTCCTCCAGTCATATATTTGGTTAGATCATGTCAGGGCTTTATTAATGGAGATGTAAAAACATAACTTGCGCAACAGTGGCACTCGAAACAAGGACCAATAGCGTCACCTGGTGATTAAGACTGTACAGGACAGGAGATTTAATTCGGCAAAAGTAAATTCTTGTAACGTGGAATCTTGTTGATTTCACATCAACAGCAGAAAAATGGAGAAATCAGACAGACGTCATAGACAGAGTCATGTCTAGTACAAGTGATTTTGTATATGATAACCAGATGTATTTTTAAAAAAAGTTACATTAAAAAAGTAATTTCCCGTCAAATTAAGAGATTCACTATCTTAGACAACAGACTATTATTTATTTATTTATTTATTTATTTATTTATTTAAATATTATTTATTTATTTATTTATTTAATTAATTAGAGCATGGAGATTATTCAAAACATCAGGACACTTTTTACATATCCATTTTAGTTCTTAGTGTCTCTTTTTAGTGCCCCGTTGTGGTAAATTGTTATTAGTAAACAGAACACCCGTGCCCTCGATATTGTTCTTCTTTTGCCTTAGTTTTTCTTTTAGCGTGCAAATCCATCACATGACCAAATATAGCTTTAGTGATATTTAGTGACTTACAGCTGTCTGGACAGTTCACAATCAAGCTAATGTGTGATTCTGTGATTAACGTCATTTTATGAACTTTTTGCATTTTAAAATTGCTGAAATATGGAATAAGAAATTGAGCCGAGTTTTCGGAAAAGCATAAAATATCGTCGATAAACATTAG
Source organism: Synodontis membranacea (assembly GCA_025674565.1). NCBI lineage: Eukaryota > Metazoa > Chordata > Actinopteri > Siluriformes > Mochokidae > Synodontis > Synodontis membranacea. The sequence continues at coordinate 12,215,301 of JAOVYU010000001.1, read as the reverse complement.
TGCGAGCATCACATTTTACTCTTTCATCCTTTCAAGAGTTTTACTTACGATTTGAGAAACTGGGCCCTAACCAACTACCTTTTTACATTTTAGTTTCCATTCTAGTTTTACTAAACAAATTATCTTAGCAAAATATGGAGGCAGTGTGTCAAAATACAAGATTTCCTCACGGAAGTATAACTCAAATCTGCCACACGGGCTACTTTTGTTTTCTATGTCATTTGGTCTTTTAGCGGTACAAGTGACTTCATTAGGAATTTAACTCACTAACGTAAGTTATGATTTTATACCATTACATTATAGTTTTATTTGCATTGAATCATATTAGTTGCCCTATTTGATGACATTTTTCAATAAAACTTGTATACTGCTGTTGTTTTTTGGCTTTTTTACGCGACAAAGTAGGCAAAGTAATCTACAGCTGAACCTGAATATTTTAGAAGGGTAGGATCATTTGACTTTTATTTCGCACTTTTTCGGTTTAAGAGTAAAAAAGCTTTCAAATGATTCTAGTATAACTCTGCGCACTGATTTTTTTCTGTGCTATGAATAAAAGGCACCGACAGTCATATGCCTAATGGGTTGGGAATTTTTTATATATATATTTGAGTATATTATTATAAGCTTTTTGAAATTATTATTACTTTTTTCTTAAAATGTTTTATTTATATGTATATTGTTTGTTCATTTTTAAGTCTCTGTAACCTGAACTCTCATTGATGATCTCGGTTCACTTCCATCAATAAAGCCAAATCCCACTGCATTGCTCTTCAACATGCACATTTTGTTACACTCCACTGCAATATTTCCAAATTGATTTCAAGCTGCTGTTTTGATCTGCAATGCTGTAATCTAGAATATTGTCATATTTTCACTTTTTTTTTATTACTACTTAAAGTCTGAATAACTCGCACAGTACTTGCTGAAATCCTATTTGTAGATATAATCCTAGTTCAGATAGTATTACGATTTTTTTTTAATAATGCAACAACAACTTATCAAAACATTTAAATTTCTGACCTCTATGTTACATTACCCGTAAAAAACTGGAAAAAGCACAACCTTTTTTGTCTTATAGACGTTCTATTGGCTGTTTTGTCATGTTTTATGTAAACAGAAAATCTTGACTACTTTTTGGGATCAAGTAAAGAGTTTAATTCATTAACATAATACAGGAAAATGTACATACTTATGACAAATATAATATTTGACTTTTTAAGAAGCATTTCAGGAACTGTGGTAAACTATGTGATTATGGGGTTCTCATGAATTTCTCAGACTAAACCTACATCTAATATTGCTGATGCTCGTTCAGTCTCACATAAAATATAAACCACACAATTTGGACTCATTGAGGATACATGTTGATGTTTATTTAAAAATTATACCAGTTCAGTAGGTAGCTTTATATAACCAAACGTTTGCTTGTATGCATGGACGAAGCACACAATATATTTTTTTCTTTCATGGCGTTTAACAACTAAGGCAAGGTCATTTCATATAAACATACTTTCCATATATGCAAATGTTTCCATAATCATGAATTATAACAACTTGTCAGTTTTCCCTCAGATTTTAATCTAAACAAAATTCCGTACGTAATGTCAACAGTTTTATATAACCGTACTTTTCTATATAATGATTACGTGTAGTATAGATATACGTGGAAAAGCCACAATTATAGCGCATATCAGTCTGTGATGCAAAATTCAACAGGTAGTTTGATAGGTAGTTTTAACCATATATTTCAAGATACACATATGTATGAATTTTCACACATAATTATGGCACATGGAGATTTTAGGTAGTTTCATGTGTATATATACAACGTGCCCGATGCAAAAAAAACAAAAAAAAACAAAACTAAAAAAAAAAACCCTCTACTCCTTAGTGTCATTACTGGATCCTTCTGTATCCTCTTTACGTGTTTCCTGTTCGTTTAGAGTTGAAGTCAAATTGTTCTCTTTTTTCCATTTCATCCTCCGGTTTTGAAACCAGATTTTAATCTGTCGCTCGGTTAGACACAGCGTGTTGGCGATCTCGATTCTTCTTCTCCTTGTTAAATATCGGTTGTAGTGAAACTCTTTCTCCAGCTCCAGTGTTTGGTATCGAGAATAAATCTGACGGCCTCTGCGCCTATCAGAGCCATAACCAACACCTGAGGAAAACAAAAGATGAGTTCGATTAATGTCAGGGGACAATTTCACAAGGTTGTGGACAATTCTCTCCTGTTCATGTTTGTTTAACACAGTAAATTTGTCAGTAAAGTTTACTCAAATAGAAGAAAATTTTACTCTATGCAGATAGCATTTGGTCCCTCTCTGACAAGAGTAAACGTTTCTGTAATTTTGCTCCCACTCTACTAACGCATATTGCTCTGTACGCTAAAAATAGAGCAAAAACAACTTGTTTTTGAGGAAAAAATATTGAACTCTGGGGGGGGACTGCTCATCCAGTGTTCCTGCGCATGAACTCACACACACGTGCTAGTTTATACATCATTAACTAACAACTTCTACAAGTACACCAAATGTGAGATTAACTAAAATACAGCATAGCAACGCTGGACTTTGTTAGCGCCAAAATTAAACTAACCTTTAATTTAAATTTCTAAAATTGGAAACGAGACCATTATTCAGGCATATTTCACTGTTTGTTTTGAGCATAACCCTAAGTAATAAAGATTCCTTTATTGTAAGCCTGTCTATAAACAGCGCCATGAACCTTCCAAATTTTAGGGTTTTGTTTTTGTTTTTGTTGGTTATGTTTTGACCAAATGGGATTTATTTCCCTGAGTGATAAGACATTTACTGCTTGAGCGACAAAGGAGTTCTGTCCAATGCTTTATGGGGTAATAAAACAATAAAAACGCAAACTTGTAGTTGCAGTTGTAAAGAAAAAAGGCTTTATAGCTCACAGCTCAAACTGTGTCTCTTTAAATAATACATAAAAAAGCTTGTAAACTCACCACTATGAGAGTTCATCCTTTGCATCCAGGGATAAATCTGTATGCTGCTGCTTTTTGGATCCTGGCACGCGCTTCTGCATTGCTCTAACGACGCTGAAGATGTGAAGTCCTGCGCAAAGCTTTGTCTGCAACCGGAAATCGCATCTTTGTCCGAGTAAAACGCGTTGGATCCGTAGTCATACGGTGCGCGGCTCGCACCGAACATCACATCTTCCTGCGGCGGGTAGAAGGGCGCGCGGTACATCCGGTTAGCAGCGCCATAGGTTGACGGAAAATGGCGGACCACGGGGTCGTAGGTGCTCGAGTTGGACAGGGCCACATTGGGCAAAACCTCGTGAGCTCCGGTTAAGTGGCACGAGAGAGACGAGTTGGTGAAATAGGAATTCATACCGTCCACTCTCACTCATTCACTCACTCTCTCTCTCCCTCACTCACTCCAAACCTCTCTTCTTCTCTTTCCCTCCCTCTCCTACTTTTTCTGATCTCTCTCTCTTTCTGTTTTACTACCTCCCTCTTTTCCTCCCTCACTCAGGCTTACTTTGTTTTCTTCTTTTCCCGCAGTGTTTCTTTGTTTCTTTTTTCTTATCTTTAATGTAACTGTTGTATGATGTCTAATTTATTTCGGAACACCAATAAAAGACCGCACGCGCGCAGCTCAACGTGTTTTCAAAGCATCCTTTCTAAGATGGACAGAGATGGCTAGGTCAGCTGACCACACTTCATCCAATGAAAGACTTGATTATGGAGAGAGAGGGAGAGAAAAAAGAAATGAAGTCTCCCATAACTCTCCCATAACATCAGATTATAAACTTTTTGGAAGGTGACATATTCAGTCTCTCTCTCTCTCTCTCTCTCTCTCTCTCTCTCTCTCTCGCTCGCGCGCGCACACACACACACACACACACGCAGTCTTGCAGAGCCTTTCTTCCACGGTCTGATGTTACACATTTCCACAATATTTCTTAATTTCCTCCTCCGTTAATAAATAATGACATCTAGCTCTTTCATTTCTCAACAAAATGTCGATTTTCTTTGATGAAGCGCCATTATTTTCACTAACCATGTTCATCTGTCATTTCACACTGATAGCATCATGTAATAATGTACTGCAATATTAATGTACACAAATGTTGACCCTCATTCGTTACTGTATGAACGAGAAAAGAACAGACAACATTTAATAAAGTAATAAATTATGTAACGTATGATCAGCAGGATAAAATACAGCAGACGAGAGCAAGAGACTTATGAAAAAAGTAATATTTTATTAGTTAATGTAAAATAATTTTTACATTAAATTATTTTTGTTATAGTATAGTGATTTTATTTGCATACAAGCTGAAATTCTTTCTGCAAGGACAGGTTATTATTATTATTATTATTATTATTATTATTATTATTTAAAGGTTCCTATACTTCTTTTCCTTTATATTTGTCATTTTAATGAGCCTTTAATGACGTACTGTAGTAAATTATTGTAGTAACTTTTGCTTTGAATAATTCAAGCTTTAGAGAGAAATGCAACTGTTTTTATTTGAGAATTTTAATACGTGTTATCTATTAATAATGATTTTTAATTAAGTGTCTATATATCTGTCTGTCTGTCTGTAATATTGTAATATAATTCTATTATGCGTTTAAGCTTTATTGATTCCGTGTCTCTAGTTCTAGTACCTATTAATCAACGTACGCTGATAGACAGAAATAAACTGAGGTTGATATCATCGTGGACAAATCCGAATGTTAAGTCTCGTCTGAAATACGTTAGAAAGTACATTTATTCTACTGCATAATTGGTCAAACTACCAAGCATATTTGGGTGTGTTATGTGCATACTTTAGTGTGTGTTGACTCCTTTTGTGCAGAAGGGAAATTTATTGGGAGACAGGAGGAGGTTTATGGCAGTTTTACTGCTTAACGCCTGAGCTGAAAGTCATAAAACCAGACAAATGTCAACTTCCAACAAAAGCGTCTTTCCAAGCAGTGCAAAGGCTCAGTCGTGTTCATAGAAAAGGATAATAATAAAATTCACTTAGGAGTTTTTTTCTCCATTTTATACAATTTTCGTGTGTACGTAAGCTGGTAAAGGCAATGCTGGACGGCAGTGCGATTCATATTTAATTTTTAATTTTGAGAGGTGAAAAATGATCCTAATTCAGCAAAGTTTGCCTACAGACATTTTAATAAATCCCTTTCATGTGCTGCGGTCATTGCGCCTAGCAGAAACAGATTTATTTTGAATGTTGTGTGTCACAAATTAGTGAATTAAACGACACTATCTTGAGAAATCAATACATGTGTCTTCTTAATGCAGTCTTGAAATATATTAATTTCAAAGTAAAACGACATTTAAAAAAAAAAAGATAGAAAAGGAGCGACAAATACACTCGCCGGGGATAAAAGCTAGCTTAGACCAGCCATCTGGTCAACAGCAAGAACAGGACAAAGCCCGCTGACTGCAGAACCACTAGCAAGAACCGCTTAGCCAACAAAGTGTTGTTTATCAACCAGCATGATCATTCTAAAGCTCCATCAGACCAAGACTAACCAGCTAAACTAACTTGGACCTGAATGCAATGCAAGGTTAATCTTTTTTTTTTTTTTCAGGCAAAATGTTTGATTGCATGTCTGATTGTAATATAAGCTGCCAATTTGAATATAAATATATACAAAGCTAAAGCATAGTCATATTGCAGAATCGCAGTGTTCAATTTAGTATCAAACACTCCACTTTGTACTCCACAAATGTGAAATGTCTCTCTGATCTGTAACTTTGGACACTTTTAGAGGTCAATTTCTATAATTGAAGCCATATGAGCCACAGAGAGCAAATCGGAGTATCTAAACGGGTTTGAAAACCGAAATAAATTACTTATACTGAACTTGTCTACTAGCTAATGTATGTATCTGTTTCACAATAGATTTATAAATTGAAAAATAGTACTTACTCATAAACTATATTAAAAACACAAGCCTGCGAATGTGTTGTAAGATAGTTTTGATCTAAATACAAAATAAGGAGCCTGGTTAACTTGAAACTGAAACAGTAAGAGAATAGCACGCCGAAATATAAATTTATAGTGACATTTCATTCACATGACAATGATATTTAAAAGAAAAAATAAATTAGAAGACTACATTTACCAATTATTTATCAAAGCTAAATCAAAGCTGCACGATGCCGTGCAGAATCGCTAAAATAAACAAACGCTAATTGGTTTTTTTTATATTTGAAGCGCATGAAGGAATTATTTAGTTTTCTATATTTTAACCCAGAGTAAACAACATAATTAGCTTTTAACTGTTAACTGAAAAATAATACTGATTATATTAACAGTTAAAAGTGTTCGGTGTTTATACATACTAAAAGTGTTCGGTGTTCATACATGATCACCAGTTTAGAGACAGAGAGCGTAAGAGCGAGAGAGCAGGAGGGAGGGAGGGAGAGCACCACAACTGCTCAAAAAGTGTTTTACTGCATCACCTTTTGTTCAGACCCGGAATTTAACTGCACAAATTATTTTTTCTGTCTTAAAAAAAGCTCTTGAAAGACATATGCCTTATTCAGGATGTAATATTATTAATACAGTGTATATGATGGTAATCATTATGATGATGTTATTTGTGAGCTATCACTGATGACATTATTTGTGTTTATGAATGGAATAGCAATAAGTATGAGAATGAATGTTAATAAAGATGAATTCAATGCCCCAAGACAGTACACACACGGCTGCTGTGTATCTAAAGTGAATATAAAGCAGAAACAGAGAAAGTGGTTTGATGTTCTATTTGTAGCGGCTGCAAAAGTGTTTTATGGCATCCTGCACAGGGACCAATTGGTTTCTGGCTTTAGATTCTTTTGGCAAATGAGGTCATAAACATGGATTGCAACTCAATGCCAGAAAAATAAGACACAACTGTACAAATAAGAACATGGCCTCTTTTTTCTCACATCACGTTTTAAAACGATATAGCTACAGCGAAAAGATAAACAGCTACTGCACTCTAATGAAATAATTCTTAAATGGAATGCAATAAATAATCTGGAAGTCTACTATAGGCAGATTGAGGTCTACATTATAATAATGCACCTCAATATTTTCTCATATGGGAAAAGAACGTTTAAGAGCTATATTGATTAGCTTTGTTTTTTTTTTATTTCAGTATAATTTCTTTCTCTTTTTTTTTTGTAAATCAAAATTCTGTATTTATTTATATCGTGGTATGATTGGCCGAGTCGTAATTGTGTGTGTGTGTGTGTGTGTGTGTGCATTTAGCCTGAACGCCATTATGAAGTGTCGCTGATGTTGGAAAGAACATGAGGAGACTTCCGACTTCCTTTTGGGGCCGTAAACTGAAACGTCTGCTACAGAAACACAAAGTCCGCCTACTCACGGCGAAAACACACTGCTGACCAGAATCCGGACAATTATGACTCTTGTTTTTAATGCTTCTTTTTAAACTGGTTATTCATCGTCCAAGAACAAAAGCTCTACAGGCGGAAGTCAGTGTTCCAAACGAGTGCCTACTTACCTAAGGTCCCATTACAGAAAACTGGCCCTCTTTTTTTAAATTCATACACCAGGAACTCATTAAATGTCTTTGTTAGTCAGTTTCGTTCTATTCCC
>JAOVYU010000001.1:12054608-12064795 GCA_025674565.1 Synodontis membranacea | reverse complement strand
TTGTATTGGAGTAACATTTGACCAGTGGTATCTGTACTTTCACTTAAGTAATGAATGTGAGTACTTTGTCCACCTCTACCAATAACAATATTTATATCAAAATGAGTAAACTGCTCATTATTATTCAATCAGTGACCATCACTGAACATTTTATTTACATTTACTTAAATATGACCCATGAAAAGTGCAAACTTGTTCTCGTATATCTTTATTATTATATTATATTTTTTATAGTAATTGCAAATGAAGTGCATTAGCTAGCTACATTAGTTAGCTTGAGTGAAATCAGGATGCAGAGGAGAATATTTGATTTTGCTTTACTTGTAAAAAGTATATGTTTTTTTTTTCTCCAGTTTGTCAGAATCGTGCATTGTCTCCCCTAAGAGTGTACAAACTTTTGCACTGCAGCATATAACTGCTCTCTGAAGTACTCTGAAACTAGTTTTTTTTTTTTTTTTAAATGTGGAGTATAGAGACGATTTATGATCACTGTTATTTTTATTATGACACAATCTTTGTGAAACTTTATTGGCTGAATGTTTATGTTTTTTCACGTCCTTTATAAATGACAGATCCTCAGAGACGGATAATCGATGATGTCATACGGCAGAACGGCGGTGAGACAAACAGCGCTTACAGCCAGGTGTGAGAGAAAGGAACCTTTTACGCTTACTAATGACTTCAGATTTATACATTTCAGTCCAATAGGAATGACACAGTGAAACTTGGTTGTAAAACACACACACACACACACACACACACGTCTGGAAAAGCCTGTGCTCAGGGCAAGTAATCATACTGACAAAATAAGGGCATTAAATCAGGGCCTTTAAGGAGGGTATAAACCTTAAACTAAAGGATGTGGTGCACAACACACACACACATGTTTATAGGGTCCAGTCAGAAGCCCCCACAAGGTCAAACCTGTAACATACTTCCATAATTATAGGGACATAATTATTGGTCCTCACAACCAGCTCAAACACACACACATGTTCCAGGCAAAGAGTACTACACAGTTCTTGGTACTACTTAGAACCAATTCTACTTGAAGAACCTTTTTTAAAATTTAAGTGGTAATAGTAATAGAATTATAATTCTTCCAAATCATGACTTACAATTGACCTACAAAACCAAATGACCTTCAATTTCTGGAACCCACAGGGTTCTAATGATAGCTAGAACCTGCTTCATGACTCAAGGTTCCATGACGACCCTTGGGACAGAAAGTTTCAGAAAGAACTCTCTCATATGGAACTGCTTTGGAAAGTGTTCCAACTAGAAACTTTTGAGAACTGATGTTCTTGTGACCTTTATCAAAGCTCACAGTGCAGATATCTTGAGCTAAACAGTGGTTTTGACATTGTAGATCCTTTGAGACTTTCTCAGTTTGTCACTCAGTAAACGTTTTATCTAGAACCCTGCAAAGAAGGATTCCCTATCATAGGGTTTCATGCAGATACCATAAACTTTAAATGATCTAAAGAACCTTTGAGGAACCCAAAATTTCCATGAATGTAGCTACTCAACAGGAGGATCCTATTCTATTTGTAGAATTTAGTGGAATTTTTTTTAGAAGTTCTTTGTTTTTATTTGTTATGAAAATATGAAGGAGCAACATTTAATGAGGCTTAATTTCAGCTCTGATTAATGAACACATTTTAATACACATAAAATTGTAAAAGTAGAACTAAAAAACTTTTTTACTAAAAAAAAAACACATTTATGATTTGGTCACCGCTGGTGCGTAATAACTCCAATTTATGAAGGCTGTTATGTCGTAAAAGTGGCTCGAATGTGCGTGTAAATATTTTTAAGTGCCGTGACGGGTGCTGTGTATGATACGTGTTTAATCAGATGTAATATAACAGCTCTTTTTAGGAAGAAAAAGGACAAAGAACAGGAAAATTTTTTTTTAAATGTTCTAAAGTGGATTTTCTGAATTTAATGAACTTACATCGTGGTCGAGTGTGTGTTCAAGACAGATTTCTTATTTTTTGTTTTCTTATTTTAGTCTTTTTGTGGACAGAGTACTAACATAAAGATGCTAACAAACCTATAATTCTGTTCACTACCAGAACAAATATTTCTGAAACATGACTCTGTCCACAAACAGAATTCTAAAAGACAGCTAAAATCATGATTGTAAATGAGCAGAACTGAATCTCCCAAAAGATGTTTTATGTGTTTTTTTTTTCTGATTTTCTGCCAGTAATACACTTTGGCCTTTCTATTCTAAACAAACACAAATATAGTTTTAAAAAATTGTATAGTAATATTTGCATTTTATTATTATCTCATTTTTAGCCATGTCTTGGCTAAAATGTTTGTGAAACTGATAGCTACTAACTTGTTAGCTTGCAAGCTTTTTTAATTTTTGCCAACAATGTTTTTTCGTTTAAAAATAAAAACTGATTGGAAATGGCATAATTTTGTCTGTACACTGTAAAACACAATATTGAATTTAATAGACGATACTGATTTGATACAACTTAATTTTTATAAACTTGTTAATAACACTCTTTTTTTTTTTTTAATAACACTCATCTTAAATACGTCATGTGTACTTTTAGGTGTAAAAGCTTAAGTAAATTAATGTCCTTTAGCTGAATTAACTTAATAATAGTAAGTATTAAGAATTTCAGTAAACTTTACACAAGACAACAGATTAGAGGGTTTTTTTTTCATCCACTGTACTCTTACTCTTGGTTTGGTAGCTGATTGAGTTATAATAAATCGTATAATAGATTTATTGTAATAAATTGAAATGTAACCCATGAAGTAGTAATATAGGTGGTACAGTAGAATAATTAAATTATTTGCTTAAGTTAGGTCAACTGAGTTTTATCCTGTACACTGAGAATGAAAACAAGTTTACACAAAGCATTTTCTTTCATTTAAATATTCTGGATAGCTTTAAGTTCTTTTAATTACATTATGTAATTACAGCATACTTAGATTTATTTATTAATATTAATAAGATATTTTAAGTTCTGCTAACTTAAATATTACAAGCTAATTGTACTTATTTTCTCAGTTTTATAAACTTATTTTTTTTGAGGCAACGAGTTTGCATACTTTTTTTAAAGTAAAGCCAACTTGTTAGGTTTTACAGTGTATGAATGTGATGTCACCTTGAATCAGCCATTAGGAGGTCTTCTGGGCGGGCTTCATTTATTCTAATCAATGTCTAACATGAAGGAATAGAATATATTTTTTAATTGCTACATAGTATTATTCTGAATATTTTTTGATTTTGTAAATTTCATACAAAAAGTAGCAGGTTATACAGTAACTCCACCCCTAACTAACTTCCACAACTTTTCATACAATTTGAGACGTGAGAATTGTGACACATTTGTTAGCATTCACCCATGTTAAATTGAACACACATTTATCTTCAGGAGCTTAATTAAGAGGTCAACATATTAACACTATAACTATAATCAATTACTTTGTAATAAATAGCATAAACGTTTTTTTTAATTCTTGTTCAAAATGATTTGAAAGGAGACTGAGTGGATAAATATATGTTTATAAGTTCTTAATGATTAATTTTAATCACAACATATTTTCTTTAGTCATTTTTTAAACATATGTCTGCACAAGAATAGAAATAAAACTATGTTTAAATAAATAAAACAATTATTTATTCAGCACCTTTCTGAAGCTCAGAGACGCTTCACAATGACAGACATGATACTCTCAGTGGGAGTGTGGGTCCACGGCTGGAATGTACAGCGTGTATGTGTGTGTGTGTGTATACGTAAGGGAGTGAAAAGAGCTCAGTGTTGACAGACGAGTAAAGAAGAGAGACATAGAGGAGACAGACAGCAATTTTTGACTAAAGAGGCTGTCATTTAAGAAAAAACTCTCAATAGAAAAGGATCAGAAAAAGCTGCATTGAGGATGATTTATTTTCGAATTTTTTTATCTAGTCAGGAAGCAAGAAAATTTCTGCTATCAGGTCACATCGCTATAAATCTTAACCATACTAAACAACAAGAAAAAGTAAAAAAAAAATCACTGAAAAAAGCAGAGACCCGGAAGTCACATGGGTGTTCTTTTTTTAGCTAAGCATGTTGCTAATCTTGTACGCTAACTCCTAGCATGCAATCAGTCACAGATACTGTACAATCACTTCGCTTATATTGTAGCTCGCTGCAAAGTGATGAAACGTTTATAGTGACAACAGCAAAGTACCTGCATACACACATTCTCAGGTTGATATCCTTGTAAGCTCCTTCCATCGTTCATAATCACTATATTAGCTAATTAATGCTATGCTACACCTGAACCTGACTCTAACATTAACACTGGTAAAAAAAAAAAAAAAAAAAGTAAGTTTTTGCAACTTTCAGTTTGTTTAATATAAATGTTACATTTGTTTGTTAAAAAGAAGCCCTACTTGTTTTGTGAGGACTGTGTGATTGTGAGGACCTTTGGTCCTCTCTTATTGGTCCTTCTTTCTCAAGCTGAATATGAATGCATTAATTCGTAGTTGCACTTACACAATGTTCATATGAGATGTTTCAATATGTTTAAATATGCATATTACGAGTTTAGTAGACAGATTACGCTGTCAAATTTAAATAAATTCTTTATTTCAGTTTCGCACCAATGAAAGAGGATAAGTAAGCTAGCGTGTGTCTGTGGTAGCTGAAGCGCTGGTTGAGCTGCGTTACTGTAAAATTTAGTTTTCAGATCTCTTTGCCTTTTGTGGGGTTTTGTGGGTGGGGCTAAATGTTTTTCATCTGTTATGGTCAAGCTTGGTAATATATGGCTGATTTGCATTTATCAACAAGAACCCGTGATTATGAAGGAAATGTATAGGTACTGTATGTTGACTCCGCCCACTATTAGATAGAAGGTCAGATGATTGTAGTCTGCATGTATTTTAATTGTATTTTACTACACAGCTAAACATACGTTAGCTTACAGTTACATCCATGATCATATTTAAAATATACATTTTTCTGAAAACCTTTCAAATAAATGATTAAAACAATAAAATGCTGTTTGTGATATTATTATTATTATTATTATTATTATTATTATTGTTGTTGTTGTTGTTGTTGTTGTTATTCATGAAAATATGCAATGCAGATTAATTGATCATGACATTTTATATAAATGAAAATACTGTTATACTGTTACTGCTAATTAACATTATTATAAACATAAGAGAAAAAAACTAATATTAATTAACATGAAAATTCTTGCATTTTAATTTTAATTTTTTCAACCAGAATTAATTCGTTGTCACTGCATGTAAATTGCATCGTTTCTATATTAACACTTGCACTTAGTGTAAAATGGAAAGCGCCTTTCACCAGTCTGCACCAGTGTCACCTCACACCTTTACACACCTTTACACACCTGATCCAGGTGTTTAGTGTCCTTGATGGTGTTTAGGACACTGTGGAGCACGGAAGCGGTTTTGGAAACAGCGGTCTAGACGGACATGACAGATTTATAAATGAGTTTATTCACAGCGTGTTCAGTGTTTGACAGGTTTTATCACTGCCTTCATGTGTGTTTTCTCTCCTTTATTCCTGCCTCACGTTATTTACAGACCTGTATTCAATTAAAGCTTTAAAATACAATGATTTACACATGACTGGTTTAAACATGAGCCACAATAATAGCTTTAAAAAGAATTTTAAAAAGTCTCTAAAAGTCTTTAAAGAGATTTACAGAAAAAAACAGAAATTAGGTTTTATAAATTAAATAACTTCATTTTTAAAATAAAATGATTATTTTATTTTACTTTCATTTTTAGTGTGATTTTTTTTAGTAATGAAATCTTATTACTGTATTTAATTCATGTTTTATTTTATGATTTACACCATGTATACTTCAGTAATCTCTGTGTAATTTGTAATTGTGTGCATCACACACACACTAAATTCACACACACACACACACACACAAGGACAAACATATCCAGTAATGCCTTGTTCACGTTACATCATTCTAAAAGTTGTTGGATTGCTTTACTCTTCACACCACACAACCTCGAGACTCCTCATCAGTCAGACAGGTGTGTAATGTGAACAGAGCGGCGACAGGAAGGTCAATAACTACACCATCTTACAGCACGACTGCTCTGTCTGGTCTACAGAACAAAGTTCTTTTACGAAAAGTTACACAATGATTGACACAGGAAATGGCACAACCCTCGCACAAGTTTCAAACAAACATCCAAGAGCTGCGACTTGTTTGCATGATGATTGGTTCCAAAAAAGCACCTGAGAAGAAAATGAATGAAGAGACATGGGTGCTCCTGCCAAAGCTAAATTTAATTAAGCTTTTAAAGAGTTCACTGCAACACAGCCGTGCTATCCATCATGGGTTTTTTTTAAGCTAAGCTGAGGTAGGGTGAGGCCTGACTCCTCTTTCCATCCACTCCTATCCTGTCCTCTCATTGGCTGTAGTCTAGGTACCTGGTCAGAGTCAGAGAGCTTGCTTGATGTCTTTGCAGTGTTCACACATAGGAATCAAACGAATTGCACCCAAACAAGTCTTTTGTCGTTGACTCAAAAACAGCTTTAATATCGTGAAGTGTGAATAAGGCTTAAGGAAGCAAACACTTATATACATATGATATCCATAATATGTAAATTAACTTATTTCAATATTCCCATTATGTAAATGTTCTCAATTGACCTCCTTATGGACATTTCCTTCTTAACTATGTTTATATCTGATTTAAAAATAAATAAATAAACAAATAAATGATATGGCTGCACAATAGCAGCTAAAAATGACATCACAATTATTCAGCTGAATATTTAAATCATCTAAATCAGGGGTTTTGTTCAGCTTTTTTATTTTAAAAGAAAACAACGTGGACATTTTTTCACCATGGCCAAACTGAACTGAAGATGCCAGATTTCTCTGATTTTCTCTGTACTTGCTTGAGTATGCTTATAAACGTTTACATTTAGCCATGCCCACAAAAATCTATATAAAAGCAAAACTCGCAACAATAATAAACTGTGATCTGGCCTCAGCTGTGTGCTTAAATGTTTATACTCACCTACACATCTGAATGTTCAGGCAGCACGCTTATCTCAGATAATAACGCTAATGTCCTTATCATGCTAATATGCTTATAGTGCTAACCTGCTAATCTGATGGATTGAACTTCACTAACAGTCGCCAAGCAAAATTTTGCTTTCATCAAGTTTTGATGTTTTCTGTGAGATGAGTGACAACCTCTCTGTCTGCCTGTCTGTCTCTATCTCTCAGTCTGCACTTCTGTCTGTCAGTGTGCCTGTCTGTCTTTCTGCACTTGCTGATTTTTGTCTTCAACACACACACGCACACACACACACACACACACATACACGCGTGCACGAGTAGTTCTGTGTGATATTGCTGACACGTCTGTACATCTTTCAGGTGAGCAGTGGCATCATACAAAGTTCATTCCACAAAACACCCACCCACACACACACACACACACACACACACACACACCAGCATATTCAGAACAGACAGTATGAAATTCTGCCTTAAGTACCTGACTACTAAACACACAAACAAAGAGTATGAGTAAGTGGGAGAGTTTATGGAAGACAGATTTATGTGTGTGTGTGTGTGTGTGTGTGTGTGTGGGTGTGTGTGTGTGTGTGTGTGTGAGACTCACCAAGCAACAGATGAAGGGATGAAGGAGAAGACGAGTGGAGCGAGAGTGTGTGTGAGTTGAGTTGAAGTGAGCGAGTCCGTCAGCCGTCGCACGGATAAAGAGACACACAGAGACTCAAGACTCCTCCTCTCTCACTCACTCCTCCTCCTGCATTTACTCACTTCTCTTTTATTCATTAACTCCTCCCCTTCACTATCTCCTCCACTTCACTCACTAACTCCACCCCTTCACTAACTCACTCACTCACTCACTCCTCCTCTTCACTCACTAACTCCTCCTCTTCACTCACTAACTCCTCCCTTTCACTCACTAACTCCTCCTCTTCACTCACTAACTCCTCCTCTTCACTTACTAACTTCTCCCCTTCACTCAATCACTCTGCCTCTTCACTAACTCCTCCCCTTCACTCACTCACTCAATCCTCCTCCTTCACTAACTCCTCCTCTTCACTCACTAACTTCTCCCCTTCACTCAATCACTCTGCCTCTTCACTAACCCCTCCCCTTCACTCACTCACTCAATCCTCCTCCTTCACTAACTTACATCTCTTTTACTCACCCCTCTCCTTCATTCACTCTAACCCTAACCCTAACCCTCGCTCCTTATCCTTCACTCAGTCTCCTTCACTGACTCGCTCCTCGTAAACTCACTCATTAGGTTTTATATCTCCATGTCAATTATTTTAAACAGTCAAAAAATCTGATTAGATTTTGATTTGATTTCCTTTTAACAGGCTGGGCCTAGATCAACACTCTACTATTATTATTAAAATTTTACAACAGGTTTGAAACTCATGTGGGCAGTGGTAGTTCAGTGGTTAAGACACTGGACTATTGATTGGAAGGTTGTGAGTTCAAATCCCAGCCTCACCATTGACTCCCACTGCTGGTCCCATGAGCAAGGCCTGTAACCCACAACTGCTCAGTTGTATAAAATGTGATATATGTAAGTCACTCTGGATAAGGGCATATGCCAAATGACTTAAATGTAAATTTACTGTTCTATAAGTTTTGGGCTGAACTAAATTCTGATTCTGACATTGATTAAATGGCTAGAATGTTAGTAAAGTTAAAGAGTCCTAATAAAACGGTGATTTCTGCAGTTCTGATAAAACTATATACAGTACCTGGAATTGCAAGTGTGTGTGTGTGTGTGTGAGTGTGTGTGAATATCAGTCTCAGTGCACTTTTTCTTTCTGTTGACACTTGCTGAACTTGAGAGCTTTACAGAACTCATCATCTAAATTATTTCATTTACTCCTTAACATTAATATTCAATTAAATCTCATCTAACTTTGTATTTTTAAAGATTTTTACAAAGACACACATGTCTGTTAGAACACCTACAAAATTAATAAGATTTAAAATCTATTTTTACAGTGAAAATCAAATTTATAAAAAAGTTTAGAAATGTAGTCGAACAGTTGAGACTGAAATTTGTACTTTTCATTAGGCATTCATCATAAATATATATTATGTTTGTCAATAAACTTAAACTTATTGACAAAAACTTAACTTATATGCTCACATCATATTAAAGCCATTTTACATTGGTAAAAATGAAAGAACAGATTTCTACATCAGTGAGGTGTTTATTACTGTGCTGTGATGTAAAAGGATATGAGGTGTATTTTTGCTAAACCTCCTGGATGTGCTGAGGATGTCAGGGTTTAACGCTTCCTCTAATAATTATGAGTTCAAACGCAGTCACAATTACGCAGTTATATTCTATAAAAATTCTATATTCATTTATAATAACCAAATAAAACCGTAATAACTCAGAAATACACTCAGGTAAATAAGAGCAAGCTGGGAATGAGGGAGAGGGAGAAAGGGCAAGTCATCCTGAAACAGGAAATAAAAACGAGCGGAATTTTTTTTCTGGAAACATAAAATGGGGCCCTCTTTGGAAAGTGGAGAAAAACCGCAGAGACAGGGGCGAAGAAAAAAGAGAGGGGGGTATAGAAGGAAAATAGGGGTTGAAGAAAGAAAGAAAGAAAGAAAGAAAGAAAGAAAGAAAGAAAGAAAGAACGAATTAGTGGTAGGAGAGAAATTAGAATTTTTTTTAATGATTATACTGTAGAAAGAAAGAGAAAACAGTGAGAGGGACAAAAATTAGAAAAAAAGAAAATGATGAAAAAAATGAAAGAAAAAACAAAGAAAAAAGTAAGAATCCGGAGAGGAGGAGTAGAAAAGGTGAAGTAAAGAAAGAAAATAAGAAGGAAAGGGGGAGACATCTAAGGTGAAAAAATAGAAAGATAGAAAAGAAAGAGAATGAGACTAAGAATGAAAGAAAGAAAGAAAGAAAGAAAGAAAACGAAGCAAAAGAGGAGAGAGAGAGAGAGAGCGAGAGAGAGAGAGAGAGAGTTGGGGGAGTTTGGGGCGTCAGGGTTTAATCAGCGGCGCTGCCTGTAATGAGCTCACTGTTCCTGTCTACGAAGACTGATGTCAAGTGAAGTGTGTGTGTGTGTGTGTGTGTGTGTGTGTGTGTTTATTTACGCACACGTGTATAAAGAGCACATTGTGCTACATGG
>JAOVYU010000001.1:12024647-12036057 GCA_025674565.1 Synodontis membranacea | reverse complement strand
GAAGTAAAGTACAGATACCCGAAAATTCTACTTAAGTACAGTAACAAAGTATTTGTACTTCCTTACTTCACATCTCTGAACAACAGCATAACCTTATAAGAACCTCATAACAGTCTTATAGCATGATCATAACCACCTCATAACCTATTAACAGCCTCTGTGTGTTTATGATCCAAACTCCACATTCTAATCAGTATGTTTAGCTAATATTATAACACTAATCCATATGTTTCACAGGTATTGATGGTTCGATTTTGTTCACTCTTCGATGCCAAACAGCGAACAGTGATGTTTTTAAATGGACAGATGTATCCTCTGGCGTCTTTGAGATCACTTGGCATGGGCACTCTGCTGGACGCCATGTTTGATTTCAGTGAGAAGCTGAGCATGCTGGGATTGGAGTCAGATGAGATGTCACTCTTCATGGCTGTAGTGCTGGTTTCTGCAGGTGTGTTGTGTTTATAGCATTTTATTGTATTCAGCTAGCTATTCACACACACACACACACATACACACACAAATCAAAGAAGTGCATTAAAAGTAGTCAGTGTGCTTGAGTGTGTTGAGTTATGCAGAGCATTAATCTCGTATGCTAATCACTGTGCTAGTCAAAGCTTGTCACAAGTAACCTTCTCTTAGTTAACAACTGTTACTTGTAACGTGGAGTTTGCATACAGCGTCACAAACAAATGTCAGAAAAATCAAATTAAAATATTTTTTTGACGCTCTCCTTTTGCAGATCGCTCTGGCATTTCCAACATGGCTGCCGTGGAGAAGCTACAGGACAATTTAATCAATGCTTTGCGAACGCTTCTTGCACAAAGGCGGCCGAACGATGGAGAGATTTTCCCCAAATTGCTCTTACGTCTTCCTGACCTACGAACCTTAAACAGCTTGCACTCGGAAAAACTTTTAGCCTTCCGTATTGACTCGTAAATAAGAATAAATAAGGGATTTTTTGAAAAGTGCTAAATTACACCGTTGCCTTGAAAAGGGAAAGAATGTAATGACGTTAATGCCTATAAAATCTGCATATCATTATAATTGCCTGAATATTATTAAGAGAATGTATCCTTACTTTTGCTAACTGTTGCTCTTATCGGTGAGAAGAACATGTGTCTTGTTTGGGATTTAGTTGTTTCTTTTTGTGCTATTACGTGACATTTGTTTACTCAAAATCATGTGTTAGCGTCTTAGCTTATATACCAGGAGCTCAGCTACATGCTAAACTAGAATGTTACTGGAACAATCAGTAATGTATTTAACAAGTTCCATGAAGGTTCGGTTGTAATGTTTAAACAAACATGACATTTTAATACTCTGAAAATGTGATGATTTGTGTTTCATTTTTTTAACATCACAAGCAACTTTGTATGTTGCACAAAAAATAACGCTATTGCCAACAATTACTAAAAATGAAAAATATTTCTGAGACTTAAATAAAAAATAATGTTCATCAAAATATTTAGAAAACATTCTGCTAAAGTTAAACCATAAGCTGGACGACTTCTAGCAGTTAATATCCCATAATTCAAATGTTTGCTCTTTAACAGGCAGCTAGCGTAAATCTTTTTTAAGAATTTCCCACTGTTTTTTTTGTATTTGTTCATTATTTTGCTTTGATGTCTGTAAAAGGACTCATACGATTCTGCCTTAAAATTTCTCTATCATAAGGAACTTATTTAAAAAAAAAACAAAAAAGGGAAAATATTATTTTTCTTTTTCTGTTTGAAGGAACAGTTTGGCATAAATCTCAAACATATACAAATTGATCATACAAACATTTCTGGTATCTGAAATTTGCTAATTCGAAATTGGCTATTTTAGCTACATCATAGCCTACATATGTGTCTCAGACCAAAACCAGACCTTCAGACATGCTGATCCTGATTTAGGATCCAGGGGCACTTCCTGTTATCTATTAAAGTGGCTATCTTGGACAAAGGGATGTTTTTTCCTTAGTGCACTTTTTCCTTTAAGCTGTCAACCTCCAAAAACGGAATGTGAAATTAAACAGAGAACCTATTTACAGCCTTAAAAACACAATATACTTTAGCAGCATTAGCTATGCTAGCCAGGTGCTAATGTTTCCAGGTAAATACTTAGTTTAGCTGTCAAGCAGCAGTAGCTATTTTTGAATTTGAATTTGAATTTAGTAGCTAGACAAATTCTCATATTCTAGTAAGCTAGATAACGACACCATAAGTAGTATTTATATTAAAACTGAGAACTAACAACCGGGCGGAATTTAATTATAGAAACTAGCAATAAGGTTTGCTAGTGAAATTCATGTCTGTCATGTGATAGAGTTGAAATTTTACAGGAAAAAAATCATATTTAATATTGAAATTATTCTTATTTTTTAAATTCTGAAGTTTGTGTATATTCAGATTTTTTTTTTACCAGACTGTTTCTTTATTGAATTTTTTCTTGTATTTTTATGACATATATGATTTTTATACTTTAATCTGTTGCCCCCTTTAAAAAAAAAAGAAAAAAAAAAGATTAATTATTAAGTTTTTCATTTTAACTTATTATCATTCAACACAATCTTAAATGATCAAATCACTGTACCGCAATAACAATACACAGTGTTGTCCAAACTACCTTTTAGGAAGTGTATTGTTTTTATTTTAATGTTTGCTGATTGCTTCTTACCACTGAACTATGACTGTTTGACCTCAGAGTGTAACTATCAGGAACTGTGTATCGAGGATTGTTTTTGTTTTGTTTTTGTGTGTTGTATATATATTGTATCTATATTATTTTTTGGTGTGTCTGAATGACAGGACTGTACTCCGTGATATAATTTGCATTTATAAAAAATCTATAAAAAGGAAAAAAGAATGCTTTTTTAGTGGCTTTAGTAAAACAAAATCTATTGTTGGTTATCTGTTGTTCTTCCACAAATTAAATCTCTAATATTGCAACTTTAATTCTTATATGACTCAACTTACCTGTAGATTTTGTAAATGTGTTACTGTTATAATCATCCACAGAGTTGAATAATAAAAAAAGCAAGATTGCCTAATACATTTTCTCTGCATGTTTTCATATTTCAGAAACTGCATTTCTTCAATTTTGCTTCATTTTACTACATTTATTGCCGTACAGTAGCAAAATAGAAAGAGAAAACCTCTAATTGTTAATAATTGTATTTTGTACAATTCTTGATTATAGAATTCTACATGAGATATTTCTCAATGAGAACATTATAAATTAAAAATTTTAATTTTATAATTTTAAATGAAAAAATTCTAAATGAAAAAATCTAAAATGAAAATTCTAAATGGAAAAAAAATGATCATATAGATTTATTGAATGCACTGGAAAACAATCATTATTTGCATTTTTAAGATAGAGGAAAAAAGTCGGTATTGGTGGAAAATGTATTTTTTCTATAATCCAGATAATCATTTTATTTTATTCTTTGATTTTTATATATTTTTGTAAAATATTTCTTATTTTATATATGAGAGTTCTTTATCTTTATATATGAGAAAGTACCACCAGTTATATTACTCTGGCTGCCGTGACATCTGAAGAAAGAACTCGCTTGGAAATGTGGGAAAAGTAATTTAAGTTAGCAAGTTTAATTTAAGTTTAATTAGAAACTTATTGCTTTACAAACACAGAAAAAAGTTTCAATTATACCAAATGAGAAGCGTGAAGATAATTAACTGCCATGGCGACTGAAAAAACAAACAACCAAAGGAGCAAAAGAGTATAAGAAACGTATAGCATAGAGTGAAGTGAAGGGGCAAAAACATGCTGGCAATAAAACATTTAGAACTTTTAAGGACTCTCTGGTTGTCTCTCTGGAGGAATTATGAAAGGTGCTATACAGAAGCCTTCAACAGTGGGTTTCCTTCACTGAACAAGTATAGTGTAGAGCCTTTTAGAAGGATAAGAACCCTTAATTATCCCTTAAAAACATTTAAAGATCCCTTGTAGAACTTTTTAAAGATTGTATATATTAAATGTTTAGGTATGTGGTCCTCCGAGTTAAAGCTGTGAGGAATTTAAAGTTTAGCTAGATTGGTACTTGAAACACTCTTGGTACAATCTGTTTATGACTTTTCTAGATCTTTCTGCAGATGACCTCATCATCTTCTCAGTTCTGTTTTTAGTTGATCCTTCTCATGTACTTTAGTAGTTCTTAAGGAACATATCCAGAAGGTTAATATAAAAACTCCCCCTTTTTTCAGATAAAGTGGTACATTCTTGATGTTAATGCAGCTGGAATGTACTACTGACCCTGGGAATAGGGGGAACTGTTCATGAGGGATTATCGTAGTAGGATTGTATAAAAGTCGGATATAATCTGGTGGTACAGACAGAAGGGAGAGACCATGCTCTGGATTATGAATAAAAAAAATCTCATAGTAAAATAAATTATAATTCAAATCACTTTTCAATTTTGGATTTAAGCGGCATTCCAGGTCACTCAATCTCAGATAATCTCTGTAAAAGGAAACGTAAAAATCTATGAAGGAAACATGACAGAGAAGAAGGTAAAGCTCTTTTTGATTATATATCGTAGAATACAGATTTTAACAAAAATCCTGAGTAGATGTGTGCAAAGTTTTGCATTACTTAATGATGAGAAAAGCACATAAGATTCAACTTTATAGAACAGAATACTGTGAAGTATTCTAATAAGATCTGACTATTAATCTTGCGTGATTGTGATTTGCGATATGAACAGTCTGAACAATGTGGGAAATATTATATTTATATATGTATTGATATGAATAAAACTCTAAGAACTGAAATATTCTTAGAGTGAAAGGGACTATAAGATATAAAATTTATATTATAATGAGTTTGTAAGCTATTTGAACTATACATTTAATAAATTATAAGAACTCTATAGTTACACATTCTTAGAACTTTATATTTAATAAATTAGACATTTGCACTAATACATTATTAGAACTTTATTAATAAACTAGAATGTTAGTACTTAGTACTTAGAACTTCACTTTGTTGGTTTTTATTTGTTTGTAGGTATCACCTGCAGTCATGACTGTAGCGGGAAATTTGCCTCCAAGCTATGAAGAAGCCAATGCAGGTAACAAACATCTATTATAAATATAATTCATTCTATTATCATTTCTGTTATTGGATTAAATATCCATTAAAAACTCACTGAAAATGAGTTTCAAACCTTATCAATGTTTATATTTTAAAAGAATGTGAAGTAAGATTTTTGTTAATTGAAAATGCCATAAATATATGAAATTCTATAACTGAGTGTGCAGATTCATTATATACAGTGCCCTCTATAATTATTGGCACCCCCTGTAAAGATTAGTAAAAAAAGGTTAGAAAAAACAAGCTACTTGGTGAAGTAGCTTTATCTCACACTGAAAAAAAAAGAAAAAACTTTAATTGAAATAAGTTTATTCAGAGAAAGACAAACCCTCATCAACAAAAACAAAAAATACATATGTCACAATTATTGGCACCCCTGCATTTAATACTTTAATATCTCCCATTGTATAAAGTTCCAGTTGATATCCACTTTTTTATTATACATTTTGTTATATATATACATTTAACAATAGAAAAGGGCATTTTCAACTGAGAAGCTTTTTTTTTTTTTTTTTTTAATAATCATTCCCTGATTTATAAAGGTCTACACACTTCTCCCTCATTTGGACTGTGTTTTCTTTTACCTTTTCCATGTTGATTGATGATTAAAGGAATTTGGTCTCTGTGTCACCTCATATTTGTACAGAGTTAATCAGGAAGTCACAGATTACAGCTTGAAAGTTCCTACACACTCCTATCAACTCAAAACTCTACAATTTAAATTTGGCCAATTTAAACCCTTCGGGCTTGGACCCCTAATAATTTAATGCTTGGCTCTTTTTCTGCAGGATGTCCTGGTTACTGTTACAGTGATGGTGCATTTTTATGGGATGATAAAAACATCAGGCGTGTTTTTGTGCGCAAGGTATGGATTATTATAAAGAAACTAATGTTGGATAGGAAAAGTAATACAGCGTCAAAAAAACTATTTTTTCACATTTTTCCTTTTTTTCTGTTTATTAAAAAATTATAGCAATACAAACAAAACGTTTTTTTAAGTGTTCACAATTTACCATTTTAATTTTTTAATATATTTATTAGTATGTTAATAAAATGAAACTTAATTTTATATATTTGATTCAATTTTAATAATTTTTTTTTCTTTAGGTAGACATTTCTCAATGGTTCGCTGTATTACATTTAGACATTTAGGTTCTCCTAAATAGTTTTGTTGTTGCTGTAGTTCTTGCTTTGGCTAAATAAATGTTTTGCATGTAAAATGTGAAATTCTTCTAAGTAATAAGTAAAGCTCTGTGAATTATTTACTTTATTATATAAATATTATTAAACTTTTAATGAACATAATAACAATCTTTTAATAAAATTATTTTTGATGTGTAATGTTATTTTATCTGTGGAGCGCTCCAGTAATATCAGACATGCTGAATATTCATACTCATATATTTTTTTTTTCAGGTTTATTCTATTGTGATGATGCAGATACTTGTTACTCTGACTATTGTGTCTCTTTTCACCTTTTAGTGAGTAACTTCTGTATTTATTTATGCTTTTAATTTATTTTTATTTTATTTTCTACATTTGTCTTGCTTGTCAAGTGTGATATCGCTAACATTGAATCTATTTCAATCTTTTGTGTAAATCACCTGTGAATGTTGATCTGTTTATTGTTTTTAATTAAATGAACTTTGTTGTGCTTTTTAGTGAACCGGTGAGGTTTTATATTCAGACTCATCCATCACTTTACTCAACTTCCAGGTAAAAACAACTTTTATTTATATATATTATATATAAAATATTAGGATGTTGAAATTGATCTTAATTTAAATGAATCCTGAGCGTTAGGAAACATTGAAGGAAGCAAGTTTTCTTCCAGGAGAATCCTGGGGTCATGGCCTGGTTAATGTGTCCTTCACAAACAAAAATCTGCGCCATTTCCAGTCTTGCTGAAGCCCCAGATCATCACCGATATATATATATATATATATATTTTTACAGCCTCCTGTTTCTGGTCACCTATTTGATGTTGGCTTGCTGTGGAGATTTAAGGTAATTCATTTACCTTAGTAATAATAATAATAATAATAATGCTTTTACAGGAAACCTCATTTCTATATAAAATTAAACATAACATAAAATTTTATAATTCCACAATATGTGTAAAAACCTTTTCTTTTCAGAGTAATTGAACTTGAGGTTTTTTTTTTTTTATTGAGTCTCACATTATCATAATGCTATTAAATGTAATTTAAAATCCATTTTCGTGGTGTTAATATTTAATCTGCTGCATAATTAATGAAATAGCAAATGAAATTTAAATTTGATTAAACTTAAATAGCTTGATTTTGACTATTATCATTATTACCTCAGTGTTTGTTGTTAAAATTGTATTGATTGTTGTTAAGATTGTATATGTTTTTTGTTTTTTTTTTCTTTTATCGTTACACCTGATTAACCGGCTGCTCGGTGTGTATACAGTGTATTTAAGCAGCCTGTGATACCTCACCTGTCCACCAGAGGGCTCTATCAGCAGAACACTGAGTGTTGCCATAGTGATTAATTACTCTCACCTGCAGCTCAGCTCACAGCCTGTTTACAGAGCACTCACTGATTTCACAGCTGATTTCTCACTTAAACTGAGCTGTGGACTTCTGCTCCTGCTGCTTTCTACTTTAGATTTGATTTACTTCAGCTTTTTAGTATTTTTTACACAAAAATAAAACAAAAAACAAAAATGAAATTTATTTGCTTATTATAAATTGGTCTTATTAAATAATATATTTCTTAAATTTCTATCATATGGAGCTTTAAACCTACAATGCTAAAAATACTGATCTAAAATCAAAACTGGCAATTCAGTGTAAATATTAAATCTATAAATATCTATAATTCTGTGATCCATAAACATTTGTTTAGATTGCATTTTTAAAAATGTGAATTTTGTATATCAGGACCATAAATACACCACAGGTTTAAATTAAATTAAATATATAATGATTTACCTCTTAATCTGTTATTTGATGCAATCTTAAAATTGATCCTGAAATCTAAACATTAGAAGTTTATGACAGAGAAAATCCTTTTAGAGCTCAAACTGAGTCCCTCTGAAGAACCTGAAGAAAAGGTTCTGTATAGAACATTCCAACGCTCCAAGGTTTCAGTGAAAAGTCTTTCAGGAAGCTAAAAGAACCGTTACCTTCTTTTCAGAGAACCCAGTTTCTAAGACTGTATCATTTCGAAGCGATTAAAAATCCGTTTTTTTCCGTGTTTCAGGAGGCAGTTTCCCTGGAATCTCATCCTGCTCTCAGTCTTTGTGAGTACCTGTATAACAAAAAATCTGAGTATTATTTTTTAACATTATTTTCTTCTTGTTTAGTTTTTTTGTTGATTTTTTTTTCTTCTTCCTTTGTAAGACACTGTGCATGGCTTTCATGTTGGGTTTTATTTCCAGGCAAGTTTCTATTTCTTTATTATAACGTTTATTATAATAATTCTATCAGAATTGATTTTGGTTTTTACTGAGTGTTCTGTCGGTGCTTACAGCTACTACAACATGAGGTCTGTGATTGTGTGTCTCGGCATCACGGCTGTGGTGTGTGTGTGTGTCACCGTCTTCAGCTTTCAGACGAAAGTGAGTGAAGAATATTTACTGCCAGTCATGAGAAAAACTTTTTCATGCTTGTTATTATTTACTTTAAAGACTAACACTAGAAATATCACTATAACCACAGAGAAGGAGTTTTGTGTGCAAATATTTTTGAAATGTGACTCTTTAAACAAACCACATTTTAAATGCAGTTTTTTCGTGTTGTGTTTTCATTATCATCACATGCTGCATTAGTGTAGGAGCTCGACAATAAAAATACACAAATGTCAAGAAATTTTTAGAGCTCATTCTTCCCTTGCAAGTGAAACTCTTCGACTTGTGTTTTTGACGTAATAAAATGTTCAAATGTTAAAATTCCTAACTATCCTCCGTATCCCTGTAGCTAATGCTGGAGCAGTCATTATGCACGTTACCTTCCGGTATCTAGCGGAAGTGACCATAATTGTCCCAAGAGTGAAGTGGATGTAAAGACACAATAATAGCTCTTGAGCGTTCATTTTTGAGACACTCCAAAATTAATATATCCTGTAGAGAGGTGCGAGGAAGAGAGAGAGAGAGAGAGAGAGAGAGAGAGAGAGAGAGACAAAAAAAACTGAATTTAAAGCTAGCTACCTAACTAGTCATTAGCTAATATACCATAGCGTATAACAAATAGCTACTGTAACCTAACGTTGGCGTTAACTAGCTGTGCCTGCAGTCATGAAGTAAGCAAGCAAACTAAGGTAGAGCAAAGAGAGCAGTTTGTTTTGTTTGTAATGTTGTCATGCTATTGTTGAAAACGCTCGCTAGCAGGCACATGACACTAATGTGTTTTTGCTCCAAAATTTTAAAACAATTTTAATATCTTATAATAATTACAGCCCACGGGGAAAGTGTCTGGTTCGCCAGATGGACAGTTCAGCCATGAATCAGGCAAAGCTACACCAATGGCTAAAGCAGGAGTGTTATAAACACAACCACAATTATAACTGTCAGTAATGAACTCGCTGAAGTTTTCATCATCTACAAAAAGAGCATGAACACGGCTGAAGGATCAAGACATAATGAACTCCTCCAAACACTCTGTAGATTCAAACACTCGATGAGATCATTTCACTTGGCTGCCGAGCCGAGGCTACGGGATGCCACCTGCAATGAGACGGTGCATCCTCTAGAGGGTTAAAGTGATGTTTCTGGAGCTTTCAGAATAATGAAAATGTCTGTAGGTGCAAAATAAGTTCTTTACTTAGATATTTAAACCCAATTTCAGTGTAGGTTTTAGGGTTAGCTAATGGAACCCTGGCTCCAACCAGATAGCAACAAGTACCCAGAAGTCTCACCCATAGTCCAAGGAATCATGGGAAACAGGAATAAGGTGGATATGTAGCATGGTGAAGCCTTGGAATACCAAAAGTTTGCACACCCCTGCTGTACAGACAGGAACTGGTTTTATTTCACCAGTAAAAGTCACATAGACATTTCCACAGTAATGATATGCAATTAATCACTTTTACTACAAGTGGTGAGTCAGTAACATCACACTGCTTTTGGCAACAGCTAAAAAGACGCAAAACAACAACAATCACTACTTGAGTATTAACAGCGCCTCCTGGTGGAGCACATTCACCTTAAAGCAGGATACGAATCAGAATAATTATAAGGGATGTTTATTCATTTTTTTATTTATTATAGTAAGTCAAAAGATGTAGAACCCCTGACCCCACCCCTGACTCCACCCATAACCCCACCCATGGCTCCACCATAACCCCACCCTTAACCCTAAAGTTAATTTTATATCTTTTTATCCACTTTTATGAGAGTTGTTACAAAATTTCAAGTGACGTCATGTTAAAAAAAACACTGTGTTCTGGTTTTATTCTGAATAACTCATTATCTTTGTCACTTTTCAGGTGGACATCACGTCTTTCCAGGGCCTCCTGCTGAACCTCTGCCTGGTGCTGCTCGTTTGCACTCTCGTCGTGGGATTCGTCGTCCCATTCGGATTTGTAAGAGGCTGAGTCTAAAAATAAAACTAGGTCACAACACATAAATCCCATTGAGTGCTCTCTCTCTCTCTCTCTCTCTCTCTCTCTCTCACTCACTCACTCACTCACTCACTCACACACACGCTACAGTGTTTATACAGAAAACTCTCATTTACTCTCATAAAAAAGAAAGATAGTAGAATGTGGGTGGTGAGACAGGTACAGATAGACAGGTGTGTGTTCTTCTCACTGCAGGTTCCGTGGTTACACACACTCTATGGGATTTTGGGCGCCATTACTTTCACCATGGTGAGAAATAAAGTACCTTCTAAAAGTGTTAATCAGTGTGTGTGTGTGTGTGTGTGTGTGTGTGTGTGTGTGTGTGTGTGTGTGTCACCTTAGTGACTATCTGTACGTCTCTGTAATTTTCTCCACCTGTTTTTGTATCTGTATATCTACCTGTCTGTCTGCCTACATGTCTGTATAAATCATCTCCGATCTTTCTCAACCTTTAATGCGACACAGCAACCAACAACATTCAATTAAAAAATAAATAAATAAATATTTGAAGGGGACATACAGTATCCTGGTTGCATAAGTATACGCACCCCTTAAACTAACATTTTGTTAAAGCAGCTTTTGCTTGTAATTCAGCTCTCAGTGTTTTGGAGTAAGAGTCTACTGACTTAGCACATCTTC
This sequence comes from Synodontis membranacea, assembly GCA_025674565.1. Classification (NCBI taxonomy): domain Eukaryota; kingdom Metazoa; phylum Chordata; class Actinopteri; order Siluriformes; family Mochokidae; genus Synodontis; species Synodontis membranacea. Next base: position 12,024,732 of record JAOVYU010000001.1, on the reverse strand, counting down.
ATTCTGTCATTTTATTCCACTCTTCCTTATGAAAATAATCTATAAGACAGTGAGGGGCTCTCCTGTACACAGGATCCACAGGATG
>JAOVYU010000001.1:11956898-11973339 GCA_025674565.1 Synodontis membranacea | reverse complement strand
ACTACTTCGCGGAAATTCACTTATCGCGGTAGAGTCTGGAACGGATTAACCGCGATAAACGAGGGTTTACTGTATTTAAGTTATTACTGGTGCTGTTGTCATATTTTTTTTTCTTTCATTTTTTGTGCCAGATCACGCATTCCGTTTAGATTTCTTTTTTTAGTAAAAACTTCTCTCAGGACATTATTATTAGTAGTAGTGGTAGTGGTGGTAGTATTAAACTTGTCTTTTCAGCACGTCTCTGTTGTGCAAGCGGATGGATTTTTAACATTTACTGTAATATTGTTTTTATTTTTTTTTCTACACTCATCCTGTAGACTCATCTTCTGGTTAGCCTTCTGTACTCGTCATGTTTTTGCAGCTAACGCCCGTCTAGTTCCCAGATGTTGATTTATTGGTGAGATCTCAGTACTGAAAACTCCACCTTTCTGCATGTTGGGTTCATTTGACTATTCTTTACCTTCTTAACGGAAATAGAATAAAATAAACTTCAGTTTATGAAATGTATAAAAATTTGTGCTAAAAACAAAAGAGGAAATAATATTTAAAAATTTAATTGTAATTAAAACAATTGTAATTAACAAAAAACTCCAAGCAGAGAAATCCTGCTCCGTTTAGTTTAGTTTATCTATTCTTTCATTTATTTACTTTTTTAAAATGTTTTTCTGTTTTTTTGCATCTTAAACATGTAATGCATCACAATGATCATGTCTAATGTTTAATCATGTCTAAGTTAATATCTACACAAACGTGAAAAATAAAAATGTAAATCGGTTTACTTTATCCGGCAATATAAAGCTTACACATTGTGTGGTTAAAAATTCCATAACTGACAATTTGTCTATTAATTTTAATATTCAAATTGATATATTGGGTAACATCTTTGTAATTTTTTATATTATATTATATTATATCTTATTTATAATATTATATTATAAAAATAGAACAGAAATTTCTTAAAAAGAATAATTGAAAAAATGGACATTTCATATTGCATGCAAAGATTTTGTGTATTTTATTTTAGATACAAAGTTTTTAGACAGACTTTGTTATTTGCTTTTGTTTTTATATTTTTTATTGTGTGTGTGTGTCTTGTGGCTATGAGTTACTGTGGTCTCGTAAGTTCAAAGCAAACTTTAAGAACATTTTGGTTCCTAAACCTGAAACATTTTTTAATTGAACACACAACTAATAAAGGTCACCAAATGACGGCCATGTGATTTATTTCTATTTTTTTAAATTCTTGGAGCATAAAATCAAAGCTGATTCGAATAACAACAACGATGAAAAACTGTACTGGAGCTGTTTGTTTAAGGCTACTAACCGACTGAGCCTGATGAGAATCGAGATTTAATGACTTCCAGATTTAAGGAGAATAAAAACAAAAGGCCACGTCACCACGTTCTGTTTTTACTCCTGGATTGTTTCATAACACAGAAACTCTGGAACGCAGCCTGTTGGTTGATTTACAGACTGTTGAAGGTTCCTCACTTCACTGCTGGTGCTAAAATGGCGGACAAATAAAATCGTTTTCTGATTTTAATAGCGTCGTACGTGAATCGTCATTCAGCTTCCAGCCTTGTGTTCTATTTTTATTTCCTCATTTAATTCTACAGTGTGCTGTTATTATCCTGCAGTTGGTGTGCAGATACATCGCAGGATCTTTGGCGACGAGTCTGTTTATCGTCCTGTTCTGGCAGCAGGATCGAAGAGACGCGAATGATTGACTCGTAATTAAACGCTGGTTTTAATTTCCGGAGTAAAGATGAAAGTGATAGAAGATCAGCAGCATGGTGTCTTCATTAATGATGAAGTTAAAGTGTGATGGCTTTCATTGTGAGAAAACTGTTAAAGTAGAAACGCACTATTTGGTTGAGTTCTGGATTCTGATTGGTCAGAAGGTGTTGATTAATGTTCTGTAACAGCAGCTCTGATGGTAGTGAGCCGCTGAGGGAACCACCAACCGCTGTAACGGAAGTGAACCAGCTTATTAAATATAATCATAAACAGATCAATATTTTCCTGTAACACCACGTCCCCGCGTCCATTTCTATTTATGAAACACTTTTTTACATATCTTGATCTTTTTTTATTTTTAAGACACTTTATCGTGTTTTCTTCATTAGTTTACTTGGTTTGCAGACATCCTTGTGATATTGCTTGTCACCTTCAGACCAGATTAAATAAGATAACGATGATAACGGTCTGCGCCAGTGAGTCACTCTGTACGTGTTTGAACTCATGCTAATAAATGTTTCGTTTTTGTGTTGAGTCTGAAGTGTGTGTTAAAGACACTGCTGTTTGTTCCACTCGTCTCGTTATCGCCCGTCACAAGGCCAGCGAGTCTCACGCTTCATTCGGAGTCTTTTGATAAGAGCTGATTCTTGTTGTTTTTGTTAAAAGCTCAGCAGTGAATCGTTTAGTCGAGTCGAGTCACTGCTCTGGGTTTCTCTCGTCTAGCTTTCTTCTTGTTTTTTTCTTCTTTCTTTCTTGGCTGTTAGATTTTACAGCTTTTAGCTCCAGCCCTGTTTTAAGAGCCAGCTGAGGAATGAGGGATTTTTTTTCTCTTGATTCGTTTCATCTTCCCTCTGTGGTACAGAAACATGCCGTCATGTTTGGCTCTCTGATAGAGGAAAAAGGATTTTTTTTTTAATTAAACTGGAACAGCTTTTTGATTTCACATTTACACGCACGTAAACATTTTTCATGCCAAGAATTCAGGAATTTATTCAGAAATGTATTCAGTTCTGTTCTTTATTTCTCACTCTGTTGTTTCTGTTTGTCTTGGATGATGATATAAAATTAATATACAGTATGATTTTTTGAAAAAAACCACTTTAATTAGACAATGAATTACTAACATACAAACAGGCCACGCCTCCTTTACAGAGACTGACACTCACAGAGGCCACACCTCTTAGAGAGACTGATACTCAGAGGCCACACCTACTTCATTAACAGTGGCTACCACAGTGGCCACACCTCCTTTACAGAGACTGACACTCACATGGGCCACGCCTCCACTAACAGCTGCTACCACAGAGGCCACACCTCCTTTACAGAGACTGACACTCACAGAAGGCCACGCCTAGTTCACTAACAGTTGCTACCATAGTGGCCACGCCTCCTTTACAGGGACTGACACTCACATGGGCCATGCCTCAGGCTGAAGCACACAGGCCACACCTCCTTTACTAATATTCATAGGTGAAAAGGCCACACCTCCTATTTTAGGACTGACAGAAACAGGCCACGCCTCCTTTACTCAGTTTGACAGGTTTTCAGGCCACGCCTCTTCCACTTGGACTGACTGCCATGCATGGCATGCCTCCTTTAACAGTGACAGACACACAGGCCACACCTCCTTCACTCTGATTGGTTGCAGCTGAGTCATCGAGGTTTTGACAGGATGAAGGTTTTTATTCTCTGAGGCTGAAACTTTCTGGACTTGCACTAGGAAAAAGAACATTCTGGACATTTCTGACAAGGTTGTGGCTTGTGTTGGCTTTTTTTCTTGCTTTTTTCCAGACAGTCAGCTTGTTCCTTGTTTCTCAGAGTAGAAATGACCGAAGAGAAACTCAAAATAAAAAAGGACAAAAATGTATTTTTAAAAAATAAAAAAGATTTAATATGTAAAAATTATCTGTAATAAAAAAATTATTTAAAAAATTCATATAAAAATTAAAATCATTAGTAAAAATTATTTTTATAATTTTTTTAAAGGTTATGGAAAAAATGTTAAACACAAATGAAAAACAAAATGTTGCATTGTACAGTAAGAAACTGATGGAATGAACAGTGAGGAGTTCAGTGACAAAGTAAGTTAAACAGGATAACGTTTTTAAACATCAGGCTAGCTAACAAAAATTAGCAACCAAGCTAGGCTAACATTAAATAGAATTGCTTAGCTGTACTTCTACTTTAGACTTGTTTCATTTACAGTGCTAAGTGAAAATAATTCAGTAATTTAGTTTTTTCTAAAAAAAATAAATAAATAAATCACAACTGTAACATTATTTAGGTGAAGACTTTCTGTTGCTTTGGGTAAATCTTTTAGCTCTGAGTTTCACAGAAAAGTTCAAGATGAATATAAAATGTAAATTTATTGAAAATTAATTTTACAATTTTATATTAGAATATGTTTAAATTTTAAATATATTTTTCAGATATTCAATATGGTGAAGTTTTGGGAATTTGGATAAAATGTAAGTTAAGTGTTTTTGATGTGTAAATTTAACACCTGCAGGTTCAGACTATGAAGGTGTTTTTAGTGAGTGGTGGTGATGGACGTGCTTCGCTATCATGTGTTTGTGTAACGTGATCATTTGCATTCTCGCTGTGCTGCTTACTTTGTCTAGGATGATAAACTTCATACACAAGACCTCACGTAGACTAAACTCTCAGTGTTTTGCCAAAGCGCTCGGAGACGAGAGAGAAAAAAAACGTTGGGACGGATTTCACACGCTGAGGTCACTGGCAGTGGGATATTATAGAGCTTTGCTGGAAAGAATCGCTAATTTATATGCAGTTAAAATGAGTTTTAATTTGTTCAAAGAGCTTAAAAAGTGAATAACATGTTAAAGGTGTTTATGATCTCAGGGGGTTGAGGTTGATCCAGGATCTGCGTGGAAGTTCATATCCAGGTAGTTTGCTCAATGAGGCATCAATGTAATCTTGCAGTTCCTGAGAGAAATCGGACCACATCTCGGTCCGTGCGGCTCTGATCGCGTGAAGGTGGAATCGATGGGAGGGGGAAACCTACAGGCTTTTGCTCGGCTCTCGCACTGTAAAACATTTCCAGTTTGTTAAACTTGGAAAGCTCACCGGCTGCTTTTAAAATGTGAGTCAACTCAACTAAGTTTGAAATCCAAAAGTTAAGTTATAAAGGTTGTTTAACTAATGATCGCTTTTCAGGATGTTCACGCAGGATTCTGTCATTTTGGGGAGAGCTCTGACGTGATGGAAGGAAGTAAAACTTCTGTCCAAATTACCTCCATGAAACTTTGGTGTGTTTGATGCAGCTGCGAAGTTGATCATTGTAATCTTCAGACTGAAGTGAAGTCAGTTGTTTGCGCAGCAGTTGGTGAGGTGGAACACTGAGCAGACTGTCTTTGGTGGACTCAGCGTTAGGTGCCACTGGGGGAACGAGGTCCTTCTCCTTGAAAAATGTATCTGCTGAACCAAGAGCATTATCTGTTAACGTGCTCTCTGAGTGTTTACTATGACCCTTATGGAAGACTGTTGTGGCGTTTCGTCCTCCTTCTTCTCTGGCCATTAGATCAATCTTAAAGAGCACCATGAGGAACTTGATAAGAATCATATAAGATGGGGTCTTCAGTAGCTTCAGCTACAGGCATCTGTACCAGACTGTATCTTTAGCAACTTTTGATGGGGCGGAAACCAGGGCCACAGACTGGTGAAGGGTGGCACATAACGCAAAAAATAAAATATGAATCCAAATGTAATGCCGTATGAATACAATTAATTATAAATAATTTGGCTAATCAAAACACTTGTAGACTGATGAGCTTAACGACCTATCACATTCCAACTCTGATGGGGGGCACTTGGGGTGGCCAGTTAGATTCTAAGGGTGGCCTGTACCGCCCCTGGCCCCCTCCTGTAGCCCTGCTCATGAAAAGCAGCAATCAGGACTATGGACTGAAAAAATCTCCGCAATGTCGATCAAATTCCCTCATTTTGCAAATTAAGGCTACATTTATTAACAGAATGTTCAAGAGACTTTATTTAAGGTACAGATCTAGATTTTGAAATTTCAGTCTTCAGAGTTCATCTGTGTGTATGTGGTTAAGCTGTGAGGTAGTGCACAAATGTTTTAATATAAAGGTGTATAAAATTCCTCATACTGACCCCCATCTTCACTCGCTCTGCTTCTACACAGGCGGAAAAGAAAATAAACCTTCAGCTTATTCTCAACTCAACTAGTTCTTGAGTTCAATATTTTTCACAGTCTATAATTATTCTTATATATATATATATATAGTATTAATGATGCGTTATGTAACTTTTTAAAAGCTATGCATGTGTAAAGCTATGGAATTGCTGTTTACGTTTTTGTATTTGCTATTTAAAAATTTAACTTCATGTTTTTATTGAAATTGTAAAAGTTTAAAAGTTAAATATAATCTAATTACATTTAGATTTTATAAGTAAACTTTATTAATGATATTTATATAATGCTACATCCAGGAGCTAGCTTAGAAAACTAGTTCAGTTGGAATTTCAGCCAATCAGCAATCAGGAAATGATCCCGCCTCTCCATGGGGAATCACAGCTTTGATGTTGAGATGAGAAAAGTCATAAGATTTTTCACACACATGATTATTTTTCAGATAAATTTGAGATTTAAGTTCAATATGTCATTAAAGAGTTTATCAATTTGCAAAAAAAAAAAAATGTAGATTAGAGATTTTTCTTAGAACTCCAATTGTAACATGCTGTACAAATAAACAGCTTTTATTACTAAACTTTTCACTTTATTATTTTCTGGTTTTGTTTCTTTAGTTTAGTGATTTCATCCCAGTAAAAGCCTGCGCTTGTAATATAGTCGCTTTTTGCTTTTAGTTTTTTCTTTTTTTTTTTTGCTGTAACCTGCTGACCCACTTCCATTTCCTCCCTGCTGGTTTCATAGCACTTGGGGTGTGTGTGTGAGTGTGTGTGTGAGTGTGTGTGTGAGTGTGTGTGAGTGTGTGTGTGAGTGTGTGTGTGTGTGGTTAAAGAAAGTATTTGAATAAGAATGCAATGGAAAAAAAATCAAGAAACCACAGATTTAAAAAAGTGAAGTTGCAGTAAAGGTTTGCATTCATTGTACAGCTGCATTTGGTCAAAGCGCTGACTTTGTGTGAGTGTGTGTGTGAGTGTGTGTGTGTGTGTGTTTATGATTCCACACTGGCAGACCCCCACATAAAGACCCCCTTCATGGTTCTTCAGCAGTGAAAAGCTCTAAGTTTAGTTTGAGGGAAACGCAAGTAAACACAACACCTCACCATCCGCTCACAAAAGCACGCCAGCTTTGGGGTGCAAATAAAACACAAACCAAATAAAGTCCAAATAAATTCGACAAATTCCTTTTCGTCTCGAATCTTGGTGTTTTTTCTATAAAACTTTATTATTTTTTAATTATATAAATCTTTTACTTTATTGTCTTTTAGTGTCTTTGTATAATGTGAAATATCTTCAATAATGCAGATTTATATTTCTAATGTATTTCTTATTTTATGAATATAAATATATATATTATTATTAAGTCTATTTGTCTGATTCTATTGTCAGATAATTAATTTTTGTATAGAAATAAATGCATAAAATTCCAAAAGAAAAAAAGATCTGAAAATCTGTCATTAGAATGAGAAAATTTCTACAAATAGATTAAGAATTTGAATCATTTTATTTAATTGCCTGTATTTGTGATTGTTACTTGCTATAATTTATTTATTTATTTGTTTGTTTGTTTTTTGCTGCTTTAAATTCTTTTTTTTTTTTTTTTTTTTTCAAAATGCAAGTAAAACCTCTATAATATTAACCCCAGTTTACCTTCTTCTCTGTTCATTTGCTTCTTTACTCTGACTCATGAATTTCATGAATACTTTATTTTAGGACCATAAGTATTAGTTGTTGAAATTAAATGTTTTGTTTATAGGGGATGAGACTTAAAGTTTCTAAAGAAGGTTAATAATGCTGTGCTTATTTTCACAGTTATTTTGATTATATTTATGATATTTTACTGGCTGTCATTTTGTAGCTTCTTTTTTCTTGTACTTAACAGTACAATACTTTATTAGAGTTTTAGAGGAAGTGACAAACTCTAAGATTTTCTCTGAAATTAAAAGTGAAATGTATTTATTTTTCTATAAAGTAGTAGCTTTTGTACCTGGGAAGGTCTTTTTCAGCCTTTAACAAATTTTGTATATTAATTGTATATTAATATAGTCATAATATGATCAGTTCTAACTTTGAGCTTCTTTATTAATAATAATTATAATAATAATAATATTTAGCATTAAACTAATACACTATTGATTATCTTTAGAATTAAAAGCAAAATGTATTTGATATTTAACCTAAAACATAACTAATATTATGATATAGAAATAATCTATCTTAGCACGTGTTCGCGATACAGCAGTATAAGCAACATTACGCTTGTTAAATCATCAGGAAAACTGATATAAATGTTGGAAATGCTTCCAGAACAACACCGAAGTTGGAAAATTCCAGTTGTTTGTGTATTGAATTGTGCATCAGAGTCTGGGCAGAAGTTTAAATTCATGAGTTTTCACCTTCAGACGTGGTGAAGGAGAGTGGTGTTATTCCACTTTACTTTATGATATATTGCGTTGTACAGATTGAGACAGACGTCTGTTTTAGGGATTGCTGGGAAGAGAGTGGTTAAGGGGGGCGATGTGGTTTGGAACACATCCTCGTTTGACTCCAAATAGAGCGCCAGTAAAAAGAGGTTGCCTTTTTTTCCTCTCCCAGAACAAGCTGTCCTTTGATGGCGTGGAGGCTTGTTGCATCACTGCCGTTGGTTTGGGAACACGGGAACACAGGAACACTGACCTGGATATTTGGGGGCAGACTAATTCAACACCAGCGCTGAATAACCTCAACTGTTGGGGAAACACGCTTGAATATATCCAGTTTGAAAGAAAACTGGATTGATGGAAGATTTGGACTAAAAAAAAAAAAAAAACAACAACCATGAGACAGACATGGGGCTTTTTTAGTTAAAAAAAAAATCTAGGTCAAAGAAGTTTTCCAGGAACTCTCAAAGCTGTACTTTAAATTGCTTTAACATGATTAGTGTTTGTTTCGTTCCTGAAGTCAAGTCGTTTTAAAAGGCTGAGAGCTCAGAGACGTTGTCTTATCACTCTTGTGCATGTGTGTAAAAGGCTTTAAATGAATTGTTTTGTAGTTCAGTTGAAATTTTTTGGGTTTTACCTGTTGCAGTGGCATTACCATGGCAACGAGTATCAAAGCTCTTTGTTTATTTGTTCTGTATTAAGGTATTCATTCTGCTGTGTTTTTAAATCCAGTGGTTATAAGCAGTTCTTCAAAGTTTAGTTTTTTTTTTACTTTTTATTTGGAGCAAGATTTATCCGAGGTCTGTTAGAGTTGGATTGAGTTCAATAAAATGAAGGCAAATAAATGATACACACACTGACGACTATAGTCATTAAGACACGCCCACTAAGAGCCACAGACCCAATGACGTTTCCGTTTCCGTATATAGACGTTAAAGACATGCCCAGTTTGACATCTGTGGCATCAATGCATGCCCACTCACGACTCAATGATGTATCAGCTAAGAGTCCCTCACTGTAGTTAAGCTAATTTGCTACGTAGCGTGTGGGTTAGCTCTGTGTGCAGCAGGAGATTTGATGCAGCTGCGTATTAATTTATATCTTATTAAACTACATGATCCAGCACCTCAGGCCTTCTGTTTTATTAGCTGCTTCTGATATAAAGTTATAAATGGACAAAAACAAACCCGCTGCAGGCACATGGTTCGTATTAATCTCAATAAAACCTGGTTTAAGCTCCCTCAATCCAATTAAATCCTCTGTATTAATGAATAAGACTCTAAAATCCTCAGGGCTTCAGCAGCAAGTGCAAAGGTTGGTCGGAGAATCTGATTCTCTAAACTGAAGTGGGTTTTGTGTTTAAATTAGGACAGTTAATATCCTGTTGGTAATAAACAAACAAACAAATAAACAAATCAGTTAATCTCTCTATCTCTCTATCTCTCTATCTATCTATCTATCTATCTATCTATCTATCTATCTTCCTACTCTTTTATTTCCAGCTCCGAAGACGTGCAGCCCGAAGCAGTTTGTATGTCAGGATCAGGTGACGTGCATCTCTAAAGGATGGAGGTGTGATGGAGAGAAAGACTGTCCTGATGGATCAGATGAAGCTCCAGAAGTCTGTAAGTGCGAAAGATTCAGAACTTACAGATTAAACCTACTGTAAATCTTTCTTTCTTTCTTTCTTTCTTTCTTTCTTTCTTTCTTCATGTATGTATATATTTGCATTCTGTTATGACGCTCTAATTGCACTCTTGTGTTTTTTTTTATTTTGGTTAATAGCTAAAGGAAAGTCAGTAGTTATGAATATGAGAATATGAGATTAGTCCTCACTGAGGAGACACAAACACTGACCACCAGCTGCATGTTTCTGCATACACACTGCCTGCTCTCAGTGCATTATGGGTAACACACACACACACACTCCCTAACACACCATATGAACAGTCCAACAACAAAGAACAACAGAATCTTTTTAATGATGTGAGGGGAGGCTGATGGTTCTGATAATCTGATTGCTGTTACGCCTGATTGATATTAATAATGTAATATTTAATACAGCTACAAAGAATATTTGAATGATTTGAAAAGGTATTTTTTACCTCCGAGGACTGAGAGCTGAGTTCTGTGTGCAGCTGTTCACTCTTATCCTACAGGATTTATGAATGCTTATTTTACTCTGCATCTGGACCCGAACAATTCCTCGTTTTATTTAGTCTGAACAGCTCGAGCTCTTTAACTTCTTACAACTTGGGTAAATAATGACACCCATAATATATGACAGTTATGTTTATGTGGAAAGTGGAACTTTGGTGAAACAAGTTTTCAAACTGTCACTTCAGTATTTAAGTATCAGTATTTATTGTTGGCAAGTTGCTGTAAAAAAAAAATAACAGGAATAAAATACTTATGCTTATATCATATACAGTCAGGTCCATAAATATTGATTTTATAATAGATTGATTGTAAACTGATTTAAAACTGATTGAAAACTGTATTGATTTTATAATAGATTTTTTTTATTTAGCTGATTTTGTTTTTATTATAACCTCATTATAAATAATATTAAATAATTTTAAACAATGCAATTTTTCCACCATAAGGTCATACTGCAAAAATGTTCTTAACATAATTAAGATCGAGATGCATAAACATGAATGCATTTATACAAATGTTCTTGCTGTTTTGCATTGACTCTTATAACAAACAATCGATTCTGGCCAGCATCTGACGTTACCTGGCGGAGAAATATTGACTTTAAGTTAAAAAAATGTGCAAAGTAATTAAAGTAAAGAACTGCAGGCCAAAATCTGTTAATCTGTACATTTAGCTCAATAACTTAATTTTCGTAGAAATAAATGGCATCTCTTTCACCCAGCAATGCTCTAAAGACGTGAAACTCTTGCTGTCTCGCTGGTAGGACAGCAGGGCTGATACGCTTCATTCCCCTTATTAATTACACCATTCATTTTCTCATACATTTTTATTATAGCTCAAGGTGAAGAAAAAGTCCACGACTGCTGCAGTTCATCACAGCGTCTGGCGTTTTCTTTCTGTCGCTTTTCCTCCGGGGCTCCTGTTTTGTGTTATGTAAATATCCAAGTGTCATCACTCAGTGTTGGGTTAAATAATGTGTTTTTTAGCTATGTGATTGTGTGTGTGTGTGTGTGTGTGTGTGTGTGTGTGTGTGTGTGTGTGTGTGTGTGTGTGGAAAATTAATAACATTAAAGACGAATGCTCACTTAATCCTGGCAGAGCTTCTTGTTATAAAATATTTATTTTGCTCGTCCATAAATCTGGATGCAGATTTGGCCAACGGAGGCGAAAACCAGTTCACTTCCAGTTCTGTGTCTTGTGTGTTATGAGAGTTTTAGACTACGGATAACCTCTACAGGTTTCCTGTTTAACTTCATATGATGACCTGTTTTCTTTGTAATACAGGAAATAAAGTGCTTTCGTTTGTGCCCAGAAGCAACGAGACTTAATAATAGTAAAAATAATAATAATAGTAATAATAATACCATTACAGCAAGTCTTACCTTCTAAAGTCATGACATTACACTTGAAACCCAAGACAAACATTATTCAGAACACACACAGATCCGTAAACACGACCTGGAACTTCAGACGATGAAATCATGCATTATTTCACTGCGCTGTTATTCGTCCACAAAAAAAACAACTGACCTCAGTACTGGCCCTTGTCCAGTGATTGACTTCAACAGAAAAATCGTTGAGACTTGAAGACGGAACTTCTTTTAACCCCAGCGAGATTTTGCACTGTACCATGATGTTATAATGATCATGTTCCTAAAGATTACATCTTCCATTCATGCAGATTTACACCAGAAACTTCAGGGAGATCAAGTGTTACTTTCCTTTCACAAATGGACAGCAGGAACCTCCTGATGGGCCATAAACTGTAGCAGAGAGTTCAGCTTTATTGGACTTTTAAATGGCCTACTATGAACCTACGCAGTGAGATAAGAAGAGCTTTAATTTCAAGGTCTTGATGTTGCTCAGTCATATTGCTTGAACATGTTCATGCTTTGGCCCTGTGGTTTGGCCCTACATGTTGACTTTATGGTTCAGCCCTGTAGTACGTTCCTGTGGATAATTCTATTTTGATGGAGCATTTGACCCTAGAGTTATGGCCCAGAGGTTCAACCCTATGTTTTGTCTCTGTGATTTGACCCTATAGTTCAGCTCGACCTTTCCGCCCTGTTGCTCACTCTACCACTGGACCCTGTGGTTTGGCCCTATGGCGTAGACTTATAGTAAAGCCCTGTGCTTCTGTCATGTCGACCCTATGAATCGAGCTTATGGTTCGGCCCAATGGATCGGCCTTCTCGTTGAACCTTATGGCCAAAGCTTAGGTTCAAATCATATCACTGTTTCATCACTAACCTGATTCTCAAATCTGCTGTTTGATCCGATGGTTCAAGTGGTTTGACTCCGTGGTTCACCACAGCGATTTGGTTTCACTCCAAGTAAGAATCACTAGGGTTCACTTAGGAGAAGCCACCTCTTTCAGGAGGTCTTGGATCCATGCGTCTAGGTTTGGTTTGATTGGACTAAATGCTACATGTGGACGTCTGGTTGGTTTTGTGTCTGCAATTTATGGATATTTACAATATTTACAGCCTTAATGTTTTTCAGAAAGTGGTCAGCAGGGCCTTGGACATTCTTGGAAATGTTTTGGTTCTTTGTATGGGGACTTTAAAGCCCTGAAGCATCTTTTGTTTTTCGTTTTTAGATTTTTGACATTATTTACCTGAATACATGGCTGAGAAATTCAGCAAACTTGAGCTCGGTAGTTAATTCTTGCAGGACATGATAATTAAAAAACATATTAAAGCAGTAATGTCCTTATAATGCTGCTATTTAAAGGACGAGCCAGAAGAGCCACAAGCTCAGCTTTAATTTGCTATATAAATCCTTGCCTCAAACACAAAACCAAGCTTCATTGTGCTGAATTAGGATAAAATGGATGTTTGTGCTCCACAGTTTAAGAATGTAATGAATGTTTGTGCTTTATACGGTTTATCCCATCCCTCTTTTTGGCCTGGACTCTGCACTTTTTCCTCCTTTCTTTCTAAACAGTTACCATTCCTGGATGGAAAAAAAAGGCAAAAAGGTAAAAAGCTGAGTCATTCAATATGAAGGAGTGGATTTGAGGAAAAGAAAAGAAAAGAAAAGACTGAACAGAAAAGGTTACATCTGAATCCTGGCAGTCATTAAGACCCAGTCAGAAGGAATGAACATAAAACGCTGCTTTTTTCATAATCTGCTTTTTTAATCTTCAAAACTTAAGTTGAAAATTGTCTCTGGGTCAAACACACTCCTAAATGGTGAGCGGATGGAAAAAAAAGTGAGTAGTTGGTGAAAAAAACAACTTCAAATTAATTTTAGATGCACAAGCTCCTGAATTGCTGTAGAGTTGACATATTGAGTTAATTAGACTCAAAAGTGCAAAGGATTATCCTCACTGAGCATCTGGATTCTGGAGGAGAAAGATTTTGCCAAGAAGAGGGAACAAAATAATGCTGTTTTTCACGTTCTGTTTTTCTCATTCGAGAGCCGGTTGGAACCTGGAACATCACACACTCTCACGGATCGGAAAAACACTAACTTTTAGATTCTCTGGAAAGTTACTGCATAAAAACAAGAGAGAGAGAAGGAAAGAAAAGTTCACCCTGTCATCAGGTGATCACGAGCTTGAATCCCAAGCAAGTCCAAGAGAGTAAAATTGCCTCTGTGAGCTCTCAGGACATGAGAAACAGGACAGACAGAGCTGCAATATGTCATCATTTGTCCGTCCATCTGTCCGTCCGTGCAAACAAGAGACTCGTAGAGCGTTTTCTCGAGCGAGGGGCTGTGAGCGTTTGTAGGATTTATATGGAGTTTTCATCATAACCAGCAGATGAACTCATTAGATATTTTAATTCATCCAAACAGGGTCAAGATCAAAGCAAGATCAAACATCTAAAAATGTTACTTCTTCCAGTTTGAAGTACATTTTAAAGGTATTTAAAGCAACACGTTAGAAACAAGAAGGAGCAGACTTCAGGACTAATTGTTGATTTTGAAGTCTTAATTAAAAGTGAACTATGATTGTTATCAGGAAGATGACACAATATGAAACTGCGCGTGTGTGTGTGTGTGTGTGTGTGTGTGTGTGTGTGTGAAAATGCTCTGCGTGAGTCTGTTGATTCAGGTGTTCTTGTTTATACTGTATGTACTGACATTTCACGCAGATAAATCATAAATTGTTAGCGCTGAACGCCGCTGATCTCGGCCTGTGTGCTGCTACAGCTGGTGAAAATGTACGACTGCTTCTTTTCTTGAACGCAACAGGAAGCTTTCTTTTTTAGCGCTGAGCTTCAGTAAGCTGAATGAAGTGATAACACACATATCAGCTTATATCCTTCCTGATAAACACTCATTTATAAAATAAAGATCGGTCATGTCCTGAGACTGACCCTAATCACAGAGAAAGAGGAGTGACGCTCCTTTTAGTAACAGTACAGGGAGGCTAAACTTCAGATGCTGTTAGATAAAAATGTTTGCGTCTGAATCATAAAAGGTTCGACTGTGAATCTAGTGCACTAGGTAGCTGTTATGTTGTACCCTATGCAGTGAGTATGTAGTGAAAACACAGATCTTTGGAATTTAGTTTTTTTTTTTTTTGCGTTGGAATAATTTCACATGGAAATTTCACAGTTTATAAATATAAATAAATAAACCAGACTAAAGAGGAGAACAATAAGGACTTTGTTAGTAATATATATATATATATATAGTGTTACAGACTATTAAAGACACTCCTAGGAGACAGGAAGTAAAAGGGAAGGAGGGAATGGAAGGAAGAAATGGAAAGAAAAGAAGGACAGTAAGGAAGGAAGGAAAGATATGAAGGAATGGATGGATGGATAGAAAGGAAAAAAAAGGACAGGATGGAAAGAAGGGGAAGGTGATGATTAAGGACAGTAAAGGAAGGAGGGGACAGAAGGTAGGGAAGGACTGACAGGAAGGAAAGGAAAGAAGAATAAAAAAAAGACTGAAAGACAAGACAAGGTATTTATCAGGACTATTATGTCAGCATGTGTTTGAATAGTGATGAGATTCTGATAACAGTAAATTTTGTCCTTTTCTGTTCGGAGCGTAAAGAGGAATTTTCAGAAATTTTCGTAAAGGAGGGAATTCCCCTCTCGCTCTCTCTTGGCCTCTGTTTACTGTTTCTGCTTTTCTTTTTTGTCTCGCATATAATGTATAAAAAAGACGCAGTCATGCATTACTTAGAACAGATGGGTAAATGAGGACACACACACACACACACACACACACACACACACACACACACACACCTTTTATTCCCCAACAGGAAGTGTGTCAGCGCTCTAAACTGAAGCAGGCGTTATGTAATCTCCAAATTAGGATGAAGGCCAAGCTGGACGTGCTCAGGGTTTAGAAACACTGATGATGATGATGATGATGATGTTCTGCTGTAGGGGAGAAAAACAAAGGCATCAGAAGAGCACCATCCTGTCACACTTCTGATTAATATCATCATAAACTACATCATTCCTGCAGTAAATAAAACACTTCTCCAAAATGATCATCGGAGATTCAGACTCAGGATTCTATTATGTAAAAAAAAAAAAAAAAAACTTTGAAATGAAAAAGAAAAAAATTATGATTTTATCATTTTTCAGTAGCAAAATCCTGAACCTGAAAATGGTGATGATTTTTCATTACAGCATGAAGATTTTTGTGGGAAATTCAAAATAAAACAGGAAATGAATGAAAGAAATGATTAATTAAAATTATTGAACAAATTATTTGTATAGGAAAACAACCAACATTTCCTGAAAATTGTGTAAATAAAACTTTTTTAATAATTTTTATTAATTTAATACAAATTTAGGCTTAATAATCTTTTAATGTTTTTATGTTGACATTTTCTTATGATTTAAAACGCTTTTAGAAATGTCTTAAAATTTATGAATTTAATACGTTCACCTAAATAATAAAAGTTATTTTGTATTCACATTTACACCAAGACTTATAACTTGGCCCAATTATAATAACAATAATAATAATAATAATAATAA
>JAOVYU010000001.1:11920670-11931393 GCA_025674565.1 Synodontis membranacea | reverse complement strand
AAGTACACACACAAACACACACACATGCACACACTCTCTCTCTGTCTCTCTCTGTAACTGTGTGTGTGTGTGTGTGTCTGTGTCTGTGATGCTCCAGCAACCCGTCCCCCCGGTGGCTGTCACACGGATGAGTTTCAGTGTCGGATGGACAGTCTGTGTATTCCTCTACGCTGGCGCTGTGATGGAGACACTGACTGCGTCGACATGAGCGATGAGAAAAACTGCGAAGGCGTCACCAACATCTGCGACCCCGCCGTCAAATTCGGCTGCAGAGACTCTGGTGAGGAATTCCGGGTAGTGTAGTATAGTGGATGTGCTACACACACCATCTCACTTTATGTGTTGATGTATTTGATAGTTTGAACTCAAGGGGAATTATTTAAGGTCTGTGTCACGATATGTGCTAGGGCGAATGCATGCGCAGGAATCCAGGAGGCAGATGTGAAATTTAAAAAGTTCATTAACTACTGTATATACAATAATGTGGATAGTTCCAAAAGGGCAGGTAAATTCAATGTCACTCACATAAGTAGCAGACATAATCCATGACACAAACCGATATATCCAAACGGGCAGATAAGTTCCAAAATGTCAGGCAGGAAACAGGAGCCAAACATACAGGTAAATCCAAGGCGTCAGGCAGGAATCATGAAACAGACATACAGGTCGAGAGATATCAAACAGTTATCAAGTTCTCTATACCCACCATGAACAGAGTCAATAATTCGACTGTGAACAGAATCAATAATCCAACTGTGAACAGAATCGATAATCCGACTGTGAACCGAATCAAGAATCTGACTGTGAACAGAGTCAAGAATCCAACTATAAACAGAGTCAATAATCCAGGAATGAGCAGGGTCCGTAATCCAACCGAGAACGAGTCACAAATCCAACTGTAAACAGACTTAACATTCCAACGAGAAAGTACTGGCATGAAGTAGAGCACAATACTAAATACACAGGCGAACGAGGCAGAAGGGCTAGGCAGAAATCATAAACGATGAACAGGCAGAGATCAAAAATCATACAAACAAACATGAAACACTCAGCATAAATACACTCAGAAATGGCTTATATTGCTTCGCAAAGAGCCCGTCTTTAAAAGCACTCTTGGCATTAGTGTCTAAATTGGATGCACCTGCATCCATTCGTCAGTCTGCAGGCTCAGAGAACATGTGCCTGTTGGCCATCTTGATTCGTAGTCGTGCTCCATGGTAAATTTAGTCCATGGCCTACATTTGCCTGACAGACTTAGACAGAGCACATGAACACGTCAGCCATCTTGTTTGTAGTTCTAACCGCGTGGGAGATGTAGTTCATATCTAATGTGTACATGACAGAATTCCCCCCCGAAGGCGCTTCCTCCGGAGCACCTTCTAGTAGTTAACTCTGGTGGGCCAGGGCCCGTGGGCTTGGGCATGGCTTGATGCATGATCTGGCTGACCTTTGGTGTGGATAGGAGTTTCAGGCATTAACTCAGGCATTAAAGATATCCTGTGACTAGGGGCACAGACCTTGGCTGGATCCGGACCTGGAACTGGCTCTGTGGCTGTATAAGGACCCGGTGCGGGCTCTGTGGCAGGATCAGGCCTTGTGACAGGAGCTGGCCCTGCAGCAGGAGCCAGAGTAAACTTTGTGGCTAACGCAGGAGCCGTAGTGGACGTAAAGCAGGCTGTGAAGCTCAAGGTGGAGCAAGCTCTGATGCTTGAGCTGGTACATGCTCTAGTGATTGAGCTGGAACAGGCTCTGATGCTTGAACGGGCTCTGTGACTGTGGCAGACTCTGTGGTGACATCAGGCCTTGTGACAGGAGCTGGAGCAGGTTCCGAGGCTGGAACGGACTCTGTGGCTTAAGCAGGCTGTGATGATTGAACGGGTCTGATGTTGAGGCAGACTCTGATGCCATGGCAGTGACGGTGACTGAGATTGGAGCAGATTCTGTGGCAGATTTCATGACTGTGAGTGGAACAAACTCTGTAACTGTAGCAGGAGCGGATTCTGTGACTGTAGCAGGCTCAGTGATTGCAGCAGGCTCTGAGACTGTGGCTGGAGCAGGTTCTGAGACAGGAATGGACCTTGAGACTGGAGCAGACCTTGAGACTGTGAGTGGAGCAGATTCTGTGACAGTAGCAGGTTCTGTTTCTGTGACTGCATCAGATTCTGGTACGGTGGCTGGAGCGGCCTCTGTGGCTGGAGCTGGAACAGGAGTGGAATCTGTGGCTGGAGCCGTAACAGGAATGGAGTCTGTGGCTAGAGCCCTAACAGAAGCGGACTCTTAGGCCGGAGCAGGAGCGGACTCTGTGGCTGGAGCCAGAACAAGAGCAGACTCTGTGGTTGGAGTCGGAACAGGAGCGGACTCTGTGGCTGGAGCCGAAACAGCATCAGGCTTTTATGCTTGAGCTGGCTCTGACACTTGAAATGCTTGAGCTGGCTCTGATGCTTGAGATGCTTGACCTGGCTCTGACTCTTGAACAAGCACTTTGACTGGGATTGTGGCAGACTCTGTTGCCGTGGTAGACTCTATGACTGTGGCAGGAGCAGACTCTGTGGCAGGAGCAGGCTCTTTGACTGTAGCTGGAGCAGGCTTTGTGACTGTAGCTGGAGCAGGCTCTGTGACTGTGGCAGACTCTGTGACTGGAGCTACCATATAGTCCCCATAGAGTGGAGGCGGGGCGACAACATAGTTCTCAAAGCGGATCAACAACGCAGTACCTCAAGTCCAGAGGTGGAGCGATAACACGGTACTCAAAGCCTGGAGGCAGGGCAACTTGTGACACTGAGGCTGAAGCGGGCTTGGGCTCTGACTCTGGCATTTTATCAGACTTGGATTCAGAGACAGCTTTGTCCTCACCAGGGGAGCCGTGGCCTCTTCTTCGGCCACTGGAGAGGGCTCTTGAGCCGTAACCTCCCTTTCAGCCACTGGAGGGAGCCCTGGAGCCATAGCTTTCTCTTCACCCACTGGAGAGAGCTCTGGAGTGGTAGCCTTTCTTTTGGCCACTGGAGGGACCTCTGGAGCCACAGCCTTTTCTTCAGACAAAGGAGGAAACTCTAGGGCGGCAGTCTCCTTCTCTGCCACTGGGGACCGCTCTGGAGCCGTGGCCTCTTCCTCGGCCACTAGAGGGAGCTCTGGGGCGGTAGTCTCTGTCACCACAACTAGAGGGAGCTTGGGAGCCGTGGCCTCTTCCTCGGCCACTGGAGGAAGCTCCGGAGCTGTTGCCTCTTCCTCGGCCACTGGAGGGAGATCTGGAGTGCAGGGTGCAGTCTCAGCCTGCTGTGGGAGTTTCGTGGGGCTTTCAGGAGCACACTCATCGCTGCAGGCCTCCTCCCCCTTGGCCAGCCAGAATTGCTCCTTCACGCCCACTCTTTCCTCATAGGACCACTCTAGAGCATCTTCTTTGCTGCAGGCCTCCTCCTCCTCCTTGGCCAGCCAGAATTGTTCCTCCATGCCCATTCTTTCCTCATAGGAATCTAGGGCTGTTCCCTCCTTGGATGTCTTATTAAACCACTCCAAGGCCTAAACAAAACCCTCTGGGATTTTGGGTGTGGGTGAGGTATTCCACGAACTGACGTGCTGGTCCAGTGAGCCATCGCATCATGCACCGAACCCAGATAGTATCAGAGGGCCTGGTCTCCACCAGGCTCTCCCTGAACAAATCACAGTGGTAGAGGAAAACACATGGGTGTTCGCTTACCCCATCATATGATTCCGATGGCTTACAGTACCAGGTTTGCATAAACATGGAGGGCATGGTGGTCATAAATCTGTTTATGACCCAGGGTGATCCCGCTGCATCCATTGTAAGGCGAAGCAATCTGTCACGATATGTGCTAGGGCGGATGCATGTGTAGAAATCCAGGAGGCAGATGTGTAATTTAAACAGTTTACTAACTTTATACAATCATGTGGGTAATTCCAAAAGGGCAGGTAAATTCAGTGTCACTCACATAAGTAGCAGACATAATCCATGACACAAACCAATATATTCAAACGGGCAGATAAGTTCCAAAATGTCAGGCAGAAAACATGATCCAAACCGACAGGTAAATCCAAAGCGTCAGGCAGGAAACAGGAGCCAAACATACAGGTAAATCCAGGGAGTCCAGCAGGAATCATGAAACAGACATACAGGTCGAGAGATATCAAACAATGATCAAGTTCTCTATACCCACTGTGACCTGTCAATAATCCGACTGTGAACAGAGTCAATAATCCGACTGTGAACAGAATCAAGAATACGACTGTGAACAGGATCAGTAATCCAACTATGAACAGAGTCAAAAATCCAGCAATGAGCGGGGTCCGTAATCCAACCGAGAACAGAGACACAAATCCAACTGTGAACAGACTTAATATTCCAACGAGAAAGTACTGGCATGAAGTAGAGCACAATACTAAATACACAGGCGAACGAGGCAGAAGGGCTAGGCAGAAATCGTAAACGATGAACAGGCAGCGATCAAAAACCATATGGGAAATGCAGGAGGAAGGCAGTGTGAAACAAGCATAAAAGACAAGATCATAAAACAATGTAAAAAAAAAAAAGCGTTGATGGTGTTGTTGCTGCAAATGATGTTGACATTGTTGATGTTGAAGCCGTACGAGTGATGTGCTGATGTATATTTAGAAGTGACAGTCTGGGGGATTAATAGAACACAGCACTGCTAACTGTGATCTTTGACCTTTTGTCTTGTAGCGAAGTGTATCAGTAAGGCCTGGGTGTGTGATGGAGACAGCGACTGTGAGGACAACTCAGATGAGGAGAACTGTGAAGCGTTGGTGTGTAAACTCTCTCACCACGTGTGTGTTAACGACTCCAACATCTGCCTGCCACCTGAGAAGCTGTGTGACGGGAAAGATGACTGTTCCGACGGATCTGATGAGAAACTGTGTGGTGAGAGACATCAGATTACGTTCCGGAGAGCTAACCGCCAGGAAAAAATCTCTGCTTATATGATTGTGTAACTTTCAGTACGTTGACACATTTCATCCCTGTTCCATTCAGTGTTCTGTGTATTCCCCCCCCCCATCCCTTCTCCCCTATTCCCTATCCTCTCTCCCCTATCCAATCTCCCTTAACCCCTGTCCCCTGTCTCCTGTCCCCTATCCCACATCCTTTGTTCCTCACCCCCATCCTCTCTTCCCTATCCCCTCTCCCCTTTTACCTCACCTCTGTCCCCTATCCCTATCTCTTTCCTCTATCCTCATCCCCTATCCCCTCCTCTCTCTCCCTGTCCCCTCTCCACTATCCCTTATCTCTATCCCTCTGCTTCTTCCTGAACCATATTCTTATCCCTATCCATGTTCCCAATTCTCTGACTACTATAGTTTTTATAAAGGTGTGTACAGGTGTTACATGCTATTGCATTATACAGTGCACTATAACAGTGTCGTACTCTGTGAATGATCAGATCTGTGCTCTCTGGAGAATGGCGGCTGCAGTCACAACTGTTCCGTGGCTCCGGGATTGGGAATTGTGTGTTCATGCCCTCTTGGGATGGAGCTTAGTGCCAATAATAAGACCTGCCAGATCCAGGGCTTCTGCGCAAAACACCTGAAGTGCAGCCAGCGCTGTGAGCAGGACAAATTCACCGTCAAGTGTTCATGTTATGATGGCTGGGCGCTGGAGCCGGACATGGAGAGCTGCAGGAGCACCGGTAAAGAACAAACAGCGTAGCATGTAGAGGCGTGTCCTCAATTCCCTCTTCACTAATCTGTATCCCATAGTCCCGGTCCCTTAATGCATATTCCCTATTCTGGCTTTATAATGTATTCCCTGTTCCCTGCTCTCTACTCCACATTTACTGCTCCCTACTCCACATTTACTGCTCCCTACTCCACATTTTCCGCTCTCTACTGCACATTTACTGCTCCCTACTCCTCATTTACTGCATTTATGAGTCTGTATTATTATTTTTCTGCATTTAATGTTCCCGATTTTGTATTCCTACTTTGCATCCCCTATTCCCTTTTCCCTATACCCTACACTGTGTTTACTATATCATATTCCCTTGTCCATTACTTGGGAAAAAAGTATATAACATAGAGGTTTAACTTTTATGTTATATTTGTTTTTTCGTTTTTTTTTATACATTTTCCATCCTTTCAATTACCATTTTTATATATATATATATCCATTTTTAAAGCCCCTTGAATATGAAATATGCTATATAAATATATTTGCTTTCTCTAGACAAATAATAGTAAGAATCCAAAAAAGAGAGATAATAGAAAATTAGGTTTTTATGAGAATTCCTTATACAGCTATATATTGAAAATTAAATGTGAAAAATGCTAAACTGAAATAGATATATTTTAGTTTTTCGCTAAGTTATAAAATAAAAATTCTAACTTTTAGCACAACAGTTTAGCTGAATATAAAAATGATAAATATGAAAAGAAATTCTTCCTAAAAAGTCAGATTTTTCCAATGTTAATTTTTTTTAGAGAGATTAAAGAGAAAGGAAAACAACTAAGCACATACTGTAAAATGGAGAACAAACGCTTTATAGTGTTGGAGATCATCCATTTCTTCAGGAAGTGTGCTTCTCAGAAGGGCACTTATTCTGTAATAACGGTGGTGGTTTTTGGTTTGAGGGTAATAAAGGGGGTGAGAGTGAGGGCACTGGGAAACATTCTGCAGTGCAGTGAATAGCTCCATTATTAACATGCTGGAAATGTGAAAATAAGCATGAAGAAGAAAAGGGAAAACATTTATTTTGGCAGGAAGTGCCATGGTTGCCATGGACACGGAACCTCAGACAGATGATGGAGTTTCTGGAAAATCTAGGGAGAAAGCAAATACGGATATGTGATTTGGATTAAGCAAAAAAGGTCAAAGTTTATATGAAAAAGAAGTTGCTGGACTTTGTGTCTTCAAAGATTGTGTATCGTGTGTGTTTGGATGTGAAGATATGAAGAACATGGTGAACTCTGGCAGCAGCTGAAGTGGAAATATGCCACAGTCTTGCACATTAAGGATATACAGTCAAGCCGGGAATTATTCAAACCCATGGCAAATTTTGACTTAAAGTTACTTTTATTCAACCAGCAAGAGATACCGATTGCTTTTTTTTAATTTTGGAATTGATTAAATAAAAAATACATTTATAATTTATTTTATATATTATTATATCTCTTGAAAGACATTTTATTCTTCATTTTAGTCTTTATCAGTCTCCTGTTGATCTGTTTGTGTTTCATCTTTTATCCTTCTCGCTTTCTCTCAGACCCATTTAAGCCATTCATCATCTTCTCAAACCGTCATGAGATTCGACGCATTGACCTGCACAAAGGAGAGTTCAGTGTCCTTGTACCAGGACTTCGCAACACCATCGCTCTTGACTTCCATCTAAACGAAAGTGTGCTCTACTGGACCGACGTGGTGGAGGACAAAATCTACCGAGGAAAACTCTCTGAGAACGGAGGTATTGTTCAGAGGCATATTTTTACATTTTAGAAGAAAACAGAAATTATTTTACAATGAATAGATTTCAATCCGATTTTCAGGAAAAATCCAGAATACACAATAATATTGTTCAAGTAAACTTTTGAAAAAAATGTGATTTTCATTAGAAATATTTTTCACTTTCTCAGCTTCTCTGACAAGTTTCGATGTGGTGATTCAGTATGGATTGGCGACACCTGAAGGATTAGCTGTGGATTGGATAGCTGGAAATATTTACTGGGTGGAAAGTAACTTGGATCAAATCGAGGTGGCCAAACTGGACGGCACCATGCGCACTACACTGCTAGCCGGAGACATCGAGCACCCACGGGCCATTGCCCTCGACCCTAGAGAGGGGTACTTTATGCATTACATATTTAAATACTGTAAACTCCTTTAGGATCAACCTACATGAACTCAAAATTACCCAACTATTGTTTAGTTTTGTCCTTCACTCATTCACTTTTAACCTTAAAATTTCCCTTAAATTAATCGCGTTGTTGTTGGATTGACAACCATTTTCCCTTCAGTATTCAATATTTTCCTTTCAGTTTTCCTTTTAGGTCTTTTTGGATTAAGCCTGGTCAGTTAAAAGCACTTTTCCCTCACTTAAATAAACAATCTATGGTTTATACCAGAAATATGTCAGTAGATCAGTTTTAGCTCTTTTCCTGCAATCACATATTTCTTTCTTTTAGACTAAATACTATCCTATGAATGAACTTTTCACAGAATCCTGTTCTGGACGGATTGGGATGCGAGCATGCCAAGGATTGAGGCTGCCTCTATGAGTGGATTTGGAAGGCGTACCATCCATAAAGAGACGGGAAACGGAGGCTGGCCAAACGGTCTTACCGTCGATTACCTTGAGAGACGGATCCTCTGGATAGACGCAAGGTAAGGGCTGTCTGAACAGAAACACAAACAAAGAGCTTCACTTTCTTGAATATTTTCCAGCAATATTCCAAAAAAATATCACTCTGAAACATTCCATCCAATGGAAAATTAAGAGATTTAGGAATATCGGTGATGAACAGCTAGCAAGAGATTTGTCGGAATATCGGTAAATATACCCAATGTTGGCAAATCAGTATCAGATGAAATGATCAGCAAAATGATTATATCAGTTGGGTGTTAATACACATCGTTGCTTAATGCTGAATCTCTGTAATGAACTTTTTACGTTCTTTTAGTTGTCCCGATCTATGTCGCTATGGTAATGCCAGTCTTTGCTAGCGCAACAAGTACACCTTTTTGCAGCTTTAGGATCAGCAACTCCAGATCATTGGATTATTGAATCCTTGTTTGCCGTCTTTGTTCCCAGATCTGATGCAATTTACTCAGCCAAGTATGATGGTTCTGGCTTGATCGAGGTTCTCCGTGGTCACGAATACCTGTCGCACCCGTTCGCCGTCACGATGTATGGAGGGGAAGTTTACTGGACAGATTGGCGCACAAACACACTCGCCAAAGCCAACAAGTGGACAGGAAACAATGTCACAGTGGTACAGAGAACCAACACACAGCCGTTTGATCTGCAGGTTTATCATCCATCCAGACAACCACAAGGTGAGATGTGAAGGGACCAGACTAGACCTGTGTCCTATTCCCTATTACCTATTCCCTATTCAATATGACCTGAAAAAAGGGAATTTTAGTTATTCAGAACCAACTAGGACACCTGTGTATGCTGTTTTTATGGGAAATATTTGACGAAGATTGTGGATTTGATGTGTATCTTGGTCACCTCGAGTCCTTAGGGGATGTAGATTAGAGCACAAGCGGCTTGTTTGAGTGACTCAAGTCCTGATGGTGTGTGTCAGGTTATTAAAAGTGAAGTTAGAGCTGGTTACAGCAGGGGTTTGGTCTATAGGTCTGGACATGTGTTTGTTTACGTGTGACTGAACCTCTCTGTCTGACTGATTATTTTGGATGTGAATGCCAATGTGGTTTTAATCAGCCATGGTCTTTTAACCTTCTATCAGCTCAGACTTGAGAGGTTGTTTTTCTCCATCTATGTTGTATCGGGAGCTATTGATAAATAGATTATTTATTAAATGGGGATTGGAGCACAATGCTTGGACAATTTTTTTGTCAGGTTTTTGGCAGAAGCGCTTTCCAGAGCGACTTCACATTTATACAACTGAGCAGTTGAGGGTTAAGGGACCTGCTCTGCAGTGGCAGCATGGTAATGCTGGGATTTACACTCATGACCTTCCGATCAATAGTCCAATGACTTAACCAGACGCTGGGACCACATATGCCTAATTCTAACCCTTTACGCACTCAATGTTGCGCATCATGAAACAACACACTAAACACACTTAAGCCTGAAACACACTACACCTTTTCTACCTTTCGCCTGACTCTGTCCAAATCTGCCAAGTTTGGAGGAGTTGGATCAGATCTGACTACACTCACTAGATTTTTGTACTGCAGTGTGTGGGGGTTCTTGCAGTTATTTCCCCTTTCGTTTTTAATCTTGAATATTCAGCAGTAAAACACTGCCACATGCTATAAACCTTTAATAGGTTCATTTAACAGAAGTCATTTAGACTTCTTTTCTAACAGACTAATTTACTGACACTAATAAATTCAGTGAATCCTGCACCCATCGTTCCAGTCCACAAAGTGGTTTGAAAAACAACCAGCCATGCTTTCAGACTTCATTATGTCTTGGATGAAATCTAGTACTGTATAACCAGCTCAAAGGACCTGGTTCTTGGCTGGCAGGCTGAGTTCGGTTCCAGTGCCATAATAAAACAAAATCAAGGCAAAGGGGTTGAAAATTATCGATACAAGAATTGAATTTAGTAAGGTAACTGTATCTCAGTGCTCAGGGAACCTTCTTTCCTAACTATATTCATGGCTTTTGTCTTGATTTTTTGAATTTCTGCATTGTATAGGCCCCACCCACAATAAATTTTTGTGCATCTTGGAAACAAACTTTTTTTTTCTTTCTTTTTTTTACTGAACTTATTATTATATACAGCATTTATGTATTTCATTCATACATATTTTTTTCAATTTCTCTCTCTGCATTTCTCATTTAAATTCAGCCAACACCATGAATCCTTTCAGTATTTATGAGGCATATAAAAAAATCGCAATCAATAGTTAATTTTTTGGGAGATTGAGAGATTTAGCCTGCAGATTTTAAGCTTTAATGAGATATAAAATGCAATTATTTTTAAACAGACTGTCTGTCTATCTATCTATCTATCTATCTATCTATCTATCTATCTATCTATCTATCTATCTGTCTGTCTGTCTGTC
>JAOVYU010000001.1:11267823-11285035 GCA_025674565.1 Synodontis membranacea | reverse complement strand
GTATGTAGAAAATGTTTCAGATCTTTGAGTTCAGCTCATGCAAAATGGGAGCAAAACCGAAAGTGTTGCGTTTATATATTTGTTCAGTATAGTTAGGGGTGATTATACACTAATACTCTATTCCATTTCTGTTAATAGATCCCCCTAAATCCTACATAGTGCACCTTTATATGCATCCTATCTTCATATCTAACACCCTTTAATACACACTGTTACAGGAACGTTAGAGTACCCACACAAACCATTCTCATATTTACCCATAATATTCAAAGCATTGTTGAATACCATCAACACCTTCTCTGGGCTTGGGTTCAAGTAGAAAACTGTCCTGTGGTCTGATGAATCAAAATTTGAATTCTTTTTGGAAATCATGAATGTCGCATCCGCTGGGCAAAAGGGAGGAACCACCTGGCTTTCTATCAGTGTGCAGTTCAAAAGCCAGCATGCTTTATGGTTTGGGGGAGCATTAGTGTACATGGCATGGGTAGCCTGAACATCAGGAAAGGCAACTGTTAGATAATTGTACCAAGTGCACTGCATAGTGCTTATAGTACAAGACAAAAGAGACCTTGATCACTTGGTAAGAAGAAAAGCTTGGAAGAAAAACTTTATCTTAATGTGAGCTAGGGCAACAGAGAACTGGTTCAAATCGGCTCTACAGACATCATTTTTGAAGCCATTACAACTCTGCATTGTATTAATCACTCTAACATAGGAACCAGAGATATCTCTGCATGTACACAAGGTTGCATTTAGTATATAAAATGACTAAGCTAATACACTACTACTACTACTACTCCTGAGTTACTTCATTAAGAAATATAAATTGCTCCATCATTACCTTTAATGCTGAACAAAAGACTGATCAGGCATAACATTATGTTGATCCCCCATTTTGCTGCCAAAACAGCCCTGGCCCATCAAGGCATGGAGCCCACTAGACCCCTGAAGGTGTGCTGTGGTATCTGGCACCAAGATGTTAGCAGCAGATCCTTTAAGTCCTGTTAGTTGCGAGCTGGGACCTCCATGGATTGGACTTATTTGTCCAGCACATCCCACAGATGCTTGATTGGATTGAGATCTGGGGAATTTGGAGGCCAATTCAACACCTCAAACATATTGTTGTGCTCCTCAAACCATTCCTCAAGCATTTTTATTTTGTGTCAAGGCACATTATCCTGCTGAAAGAGGCCACAGTCATAGGGGAATACCGTTTCCATGAAATTTTGAACATGGTCTGCAACAATGCTTAGGTAGGTGGTACGTGTCAAAGTAACATCTTCATGGATGGCAGGACCCAAGGAATCCCAGCAGAACATTGCCCTAAGCATCACACTGCTGGCATGCCTTCTTCTCACAGTGCATAACAGTGCCACGTGTTCCCCAGGTAAGCAACACACATGCACCCGGCACATGCACCCGGCTATACCCGTGATGTAAAAGAGTCACCGGTTCACCACTGATCTTTGATAGATAGTGACCACTGCAACCAGGAACATCCCATAAGAATTGCGGTTTTGGAGATGCTCTGACCCAGTGGTGTAGTCATCACAATTTGGCCCTTGTCCTACTTCTAACACATCAACTTTGAGGACAAAATGTTCACTTGCTCCCTAATATATCCCATCCACTAACAGGTGCCATGATGAAGAGATAATCAGTGTTATTCACTTCACCTCTCAGTGGTTGGAACATTATGCCTGATCGGTGTATATTAATGAGCAGAAGTCCGTGAAGCTGATTTTTAAAATATATGCTGATCATCTGAGGTGGAGGGGCTGAGGAAGGCTCAGTATATGGGAGGTGTAAATGTAATAAAGGAATTGCTCAGATAAGCCTCAATAATCATAAATTTGAAAATTATTGTGGTTTTACAGACTCCTGCTCAAGGGTGAAGGGCTGGGGAGACAAGCTGTTTACCTCTGATTAGAGAGTTAGAGAGGTAACCTTTTTTTTTTTTTTTTTTTTAAATAAAAATTTCATGATGGTTGACAATAGGTCAGCATCAGCTTTGAAAGGTTCAGGAAGATTTTAACCAGTAGATGGCATTTTGAGCCATTTTCAGTCATATGAATTATCTTGCAGCTCAAACACACATTTAAGTCTGCAGTACCACTTTATGCCAACGTTTGGCATTTTTCTCATTACTGACAGTCAGATTCTGACTTATTTCCTCAGCTGAAACACTCACTGGGATCCCAATGATCACTCCTCTACATTATTTTATTTTTAACAAATTATAGTTCTGCTGTCTATGCTTGTCCTCTGCAAAATCTCAGCTTGTTGATCATAATCTAAACAACAGAGCAGCTCACACTCCTGTGCCAAACAGGTAGCAAATTTCACTTCTCCAAATTCTTGTTGATCAGTAAAGATCATAGCTTTTATATCATCAACTGTTCCATTACCTTGACCCTTTCTTTTATTTCTTTTCTTTTAATTCACAACCTTTTCCCATCTCAAAATTACTTAAGCCATGAAAACACTGCCGCAACTACAATTATATAGTTAAACCAAATTATGTCAGACTTCTTCAAACAAAATCCAACCGAAAAACTTTTACAGCTCTCAAGGCGAAGTTACAACTTGTAATTTAACTAAAATAATAATAAGAAGAAGAAGAAGGAGGAGGAAAAGAAAAAGAAGAATTAGAAGAAAAAGAAGAAGAAAACATTTCAGTATGCTGCCTATGTACCTAAAAACAACAAATCTTTGCATGAAAAATGCTTTGAAAAAATGCTTTATTTTATTTCATGAATTAAGTCATCTGATAACATTAAATAATTTTCCTTAATAAAGAAAAATATCTTATGTATTTAAATGAAATTTAATACACATTATTAAAACTTATTTCTTATAAATTGACAACCTTATTGATGAGTTTAAATTTGTCTTAGAGTTGGTTTGATAAGGACAAGGTATTCCTGTATCTCTAACTCAAATGACCTGCAAAAGTCTCGCCAGGGTTTGTGCTTCTTTTCAAACCAGGCATCTGGTTGTGTGCTGAAATTAAGCTTTGGATGTCATGTTCTCGGCAGAACAAATCAAGTCTGTTCAGAAACAAAGACGTTTGTTTTAAAACACATGGCCCAGGTTGTCAAGGGTGTAACAAGTGTGACATCACTACTGATCAGAGCTAAGAACTGAAGAAAGTTTAGTAGCATTAGACTGCTCATAAGTTGTATAACTGATCTGCTAGGAATATGTTTAGATTGTAATTGCATGTCAGCCTTTCAGTAGTTTGGTCATATGTAATAATGACATATTGGGAATATCCTTTTCTCCTGTTTGGTAATGAGGTAGTGAGTGAAGAATAACTTTTTAGTTTGTCTGGTTAGCTTAGTCCATCTTTATTTGTTTTAAATGTACTGGGTGGAGTTCTATTTATTTGTTTTTTTTTTTTTTGTTTTTTTTTTTTACTTTGTCTGTTCCAAAATTATGTAAACAATATTTATGGCACATTATATTATAGAAATACGGTACACACAGTGTAAATTAAACTTCACTGCTTGCTGTATAACTTTTGCCTTTACTTCACTCTGAGAGTGAGTACTCTTGTGTTGTGACTGTTGTAACTTCACACAAAAGAGCTGACCAGATAATTCAGTTGGAATTATACTAGGTTTTCATTTATAGGTTTAACAGTAACTTGTTTTCACACTGAACAAGTTCACGCTTAACTAATTAAATGTCATAAGAGTCTTGACAAAAGATTGCTTGTGTTAAAGAGGCTAAAAAGGGCTAGAAGTCCTTAAGGTCCAATTCCGTAACTTAAATGAGTTTTAAGGTACACTACATAAAACTTTCCAGTTTACTACCATATATTTATATTTATTTGTCTATAGTTGTGTATAGGGTGGTGTAGTGGTCAGCACTGTCACGTCACAGCACGAAGGTTCTGGGTTTGACCAGGGTGTCTTTCCGCGTGGGTTTCCTCTGGTTTCTTAATATGGTCCATGCGGATTAGGTTTATTGGCTACTCTAAATTATTCACAGGTGTGAACGTGAGGGTAAATGGTTGTTCTCTGGGATGGCCCTGTGATGGTTTAGCTGGCTTCAGCTTCCCTGTGACCCGCAATGGACAAGTGGTATGAGTGATATTTGTGTATAGTAGACAATGCCACAAAGTGGCTTAGTACCTAATCCTTCTCAGGTTCATGGTGGATCTCAACACGAAGCATATTCAGAATTCAACTTAGCCAGTCCATCTACCTGCATATTTCTGGACTTAAGGAGGAAGCCTGAGAACTCAAGCCAGTCTCACCCTTTATCGATCAGAATAACGGTGGTGTGTACAGTACAGTGTGTTAAAAAGGATGTTCAATGTGACATTCAGAGATGTCAATTTAAGTAAATAAATATTAGGGCAATTTTGATTAAGGAAATTTCTTCCCATTCTGAGTGGTACAGGTATTTAAGTTGATTTTGTCTAAGTGATCCCCAGAGATTATTTAATTAACCTGTGTGCAGTTTAACCATCTTTACAACAGCAGGTTTTATTTTTTAGTTGTTTTTTTTTTTTTAAATTATGTGCACTTAATAAACATAATAAAGCTACAAGACAGTAAATTGAGGTCATGAAACCATCATGTATGTGCAGGGTGTAGGCTATTTTTTCATGCTCCTAATCTTCTTTCAGTTTAAATTAGTTCATAACTTTATCCACAAAATTTTTTTTTTGGTAAAGATAAGCCTTTAAGTTGCTGTCTCTCTGTGTGAAACAATATTAGGAATAATACTATTAATTAATTGCTAATATAATTTGTTAAAGGATAGCCTCAAATTCCATTCTATAGTTGTTTTTTTTTTCATTCCCAAAACTACAACCTCCAGCCAGCTTTAGTCATGAATGCACAGCGGATACGGTTTTGTGATAGACTAAACGGCTTTGTGGATAGGCAATAATGCTAATAAATAGTGGTGGGTCATTAGCAGCTAATCAGGGTATATGTTTGTAGTGTGGTAAGCAAGAACCATGACTAGAGATTCAGTACACTAAAACATTCATTCATCACAGTTCAGGTAGATAGCTAATTCTTGTAACAATGTTTTTTTTTTTTTTTTTACATTTCAGCTTAAAGAAAAGTCGATTTTATTATAAGCTAACCTTATATAGAATTCAAGCTCATTTACACTAAAATGTTACAGAAAAACAGGTTTTGTCTTGAAATTTTAAAGGGTTGCATTTTCCCATTAAAGATGCAGCTTTTTTTGTTGCATGATGGACACCAAAGTAAACATGTACAACGAATTAAGCTGTCTTTACTTCAATGCATTTGTTTATTGCTTCAAAAATAGACAAATTATTTTGGAACAAACATGTTATCACTTTCAAAACTAAAACATGTTCAAAATTTTACTATCAGTGCTTGGTAATTAACATTTATAGAAGGACTACATTGGGCATAAAAAGATACATTGGGCACATATACACAATTACATGAAATATAAGGGCCTATAAATAATAGCATTTTGAATAGGTTTTTTTCATTCTTTCTTTTTTTCACAGTTTGTTCTGTTAATCAATGATTCTACCAATACTTCATTACTTTCAATAATTTTAGCTTATATTAATTCCTAATAGTGTGAAGTAGCATTGCTCTTGTACAGCATTAAATTGTCTTTTACTGTTGAAAGCTATTGAGTTTAAGGCTTAGCCCAGCCACAGCACTTGCATGAGTCAACAAATACTGTTCCAGATCCACAATTCCTTACATATGTTTTACCTCCAGCACAGTCATAGAATTTATTTGGGTCTTCAGGGTGAACATAAAGGCCATCAGGCTTTCCAGCACAGAATCCACTTCCAGGTGTAGTTGTGGATGTTGTGGATGTTGTGGTTGTTGTGGTGGATTTTGGAGTGGTCGTATTATCAGGTTTGGGGGTAGTGGTAGGAGGAGGTGTAGGCATATCTAGAATGCAAAATCAGGTGATTAAGATTAGGTTTTGAGATTATTAGAAAAGTTAAAGGACTAACAAGTACCCATAGCTACCTACCAATATCCAGGAGCTTGTGGAGGTGACTCATAAGAGGATGCTTGCCTTGCCCACAGAACACACCAGCAAAGTCATCCAGATCCAGAGCCCAAACAAAAGCCCCCCCAAACTTGTTGTCTTGCAGATACTTCACCTATGAATATGAGTGGTAAGAGTACCAATTTATATTTGTAATATCCTTTATACCAAAAGTTCGCATTTTCTAAAATTTTTAAATTTTAAAAGTACCTTGATGGTATAGCTCTCCCTGGTGTCAAAGCCAACCCATTCACCACCCTTTGCAGCATACGGCACTCTCTGATCCTCAATCCACTCAAGTTTTGTTCCCTTAAGGAACCCACAGATCTGGGAAAGCATTGTTTTATTAAATAAAAGCTTGGTAAAAATTCAAGTTGGAATAACATTTTGTTTAACTTTTTCACAATACCTCATAGTAGGACCAGAAGCCAGCCTCCCGTGTATAAGTACCAGCAGAAGCTGGTCCACTGGCTGGAGCTCCCACCACAGTATTTGCAGAAGTGAGGCGGAAAGTACGACCATATGTGGCAAATCCCATCCTCAGTTTCTCCACAGGGGCACCATTATCCCTCCAGTATTTCATTGCATAATCCTGAACAAAAAACAAACAGTTTCTGCATCAGTTCAGTTTTGCAATACACAATGAATGCTTAAGGAAAAAAATATATTTAAAACCAGACATTGCTTTGACCTACTGTGATTAGACTAACTTAAATGAGCATTCTTACGGTGTTGAAGTAAATAAGATCGCCAAAGTCTTGAGACCCCCTATAGAGTGGGCTGTTGTGTCCTGTGAAGCTCTCCCAAGTTCCATGGAAGTCATAGGTCATCACATTGATGAAGTCAAGATAGCTAGAGATTCAGTCAAATTTTTATTAGGATTTTCAGAGAGAGAGAGAGAGAGAGAGAGAGAGAGAGAGAGAGAGAGAGAGAGAACATAATTCTTTCCTAACTGATGTTATTGCTATATTTTAATTCTTACCAACAGATTAGATATCTTTTTGCTAATGTATTTCAATTATAAATACTAAGTGATAATATCACTTAAACCTTACTTTGCAATCTTTGCTATTTCATATCCAGAATCAATTGTCCCTTTGCCAGCGGATACTGCAGCAGTAAGCATGAGTTTAGGTTTTCCAGTAGCTTTACTTTCTGCCTCATACGCGTCCACCAGTTCCTGATCAAATTCCACCAGAACGAGTGGTTAGACCAGTCCAAAAAATGAACACACTCTTTCAAATCTAGTAGTTGCGTTAGGTAGGTACAGCTTATACAATGTTGGATTACATGGTAAAGTCTACCTTGCACAATGAAGTAAATCTCTGTTTGTCCTCAGGAGGACTTCCTCTGGAACCTGGGTATTCCCAATCCAAGTCAAGACCATCAAATCCATGTCTCCTTAGGAATGAGATGGACGACTGGATGAACTTCTGACGGTTGGCAGATGTGGAGACCATTATGGAGAACCTGAGGAAGATTGAATTTTCATGAGTTGGATTGTCGGAATAAAGTCATCTAACAAATTTTAGACTATGATATAGTACCCGAGCAACATTATTTGTGAATAAAAAAAAGAACTTACTGAGTCGAGCCAAAATTCCATCCACCAACAGCCAAAAGAGTTTTAAGATAGGGGTTACTGCATCGATTAAGAAAACATGATAAATACACTCTATCTGGTTTAATATTGGTATTGTAAGTAGTTAGATAATTGCCAAATATTGTATTATTACATATCTGATAACTTTTTCATACGTACGTTTTCTTTAAAGCATTGAAGGATTGATAGAGGGTTTCATCATTCCATTCATATGTGACAAGCTCATTGGCATGGTTAATCATCGAAAATGCATAAATCAGATGTGTACATAAGAAGGGATCTACATTAGAAGGCATGAACTTCCCAGCTCCAGGTCGGTATTGAGACCAGTTAGTGAAATAGCACACCAGTTGCTTGGAGGTTGCTGTAAAATATAGGCACAGATATAGATAAAACAATTAACTGGAAAAGAAGTCACAGGTAGTGATTTTATTAACTTGTATAAACTTGCTTGACTTACCAAAGTGACACAGCACCAAGCACAAGCCTAGAAAATACAGAGGCTTTATGTCAGTTTAAAATATTGTAATTAACAGTCAAACATCAATTTGGAAATAGTTTCAAATACCTGCAAGAAGTGTGAGTCTGGCCATTTTGATAGTACCTCTTGTGTTTTTCAGTTGCAATTCTTTTGTCAAGGAGACAAGTTACTTTTAGTAATTTGTTTTGCTATTTAAGATTAGAAAAATATATTTTATGCCTAGCTAGTATACCCCTAATAAGTGAAATCTTACCTGGGGTACTTTCTGGATGAAAGACAAATGTATCTACAGCTCACTGAGCTTAAATAGTCTCCCTGGTGTCTTGTCTAATCAGGTAAGTGCTGGAAGGTTTATTAGGTCATCCAGAGGTAAAGTGTAAAGTGTGGACTGATATGACACAGTGTGATAACATGTTGGCACAATGAAGAACGTGTCAACTCTGGCCTACCTTTAAAAAAATGATGATGTTTTATTGCTTGTGCAATGTTCTGGGCAGATTGTTCGAAATGAATCAAAATAACAGCTGTGCCTATTTTTGCTCAGTTATTATACAATATGCCTGGATGGTTACTAATAGATTTATAAGAGATCTGTGAGATGTGGCAGCATGGAGACATAATTTAAGTAAAAAAAAAAAAAAAAAAAAAAAGTTCAGGGATGTACTGCTCCTAAACTCAAATTAAGAATAAATGTTTAGAGATTTTTCCTTTATTTTGTCTATGCTACTGTTATGTACAACTAAATATAGAAGCTGCATGTAGAAATAAATTGTCAATATATATACAGTACCAGTCTAAATGTTTTTTCTTAATTTATTTCTTACTAAAAAGACATTTAAAGCATTTCTCTTTACTCAGTTTAGTGCTTCTTGACATAATATGGATTACTACAGTTGTCAAGTAGGGCTGTTTACTCTATACTAACACAACCTTCAACACATTACAGCTGATGGTCTCAAACATATTAAGAAGGCAAGAAATTTCATTAATTATCTTTGGACAAGGAACACCTGTTAAGAGAAAATAATTCCAGGTGACTACCTCATGAAGCTGGTTCAGATAATGCCAATAGTGTGCAAAACTGTAATCAGGGTAAACTGTGGATACTTTGAGAAATATGAATATCTAACATGAATTTATAGTTACTATAGTTTCTATATTATTTATCTTAAATTAAATGAGTTAAAATACATGTTCTCTTGCATATTTTACAGTCTAACTTAGCAAGTCACACATTTATTTTATCTGCTAAGCAATAAAGAAAGGTTCTTATGTCCTCAGTATCATTATCTTATCAGGACATGGTGGTTTATGAGGCAGCCTTTTAAGTCTTAAAAAAAACCCTACTGTTTTCCTCTAATAAATATCTACCATTTGTTATCATGGGAGGTAGTGACAGCCTCTGAACTCCAATTTAAAGGTCCCCTGCATTTACTGGCAAAAACACCCCTGCTTGAGTTAACTAGAGAGTATTATTTTGCTGCACAACAGAAGGATAGGCCAGAATATATAGGCAAATAGTACTAGTTCTGTTTATTTGTACTTGTGTTTTCAAAGACTTTTTCATACATCACAATACGGAATGCACATGCTATCTTATAATCTTTGCCACTTAACATTTGATTAAAATAAAAATGTAAATTTTAAACTATTTTTAAAACTACATTTCCTTCACAATTCTATCATCATATCAATGCCAGTATAATGACTGTGATATATTAGAATTATAGATAAAGTGGTCTCCATGTGAATAATAATGTTCTCCAAAGCCAAGTCAAAACTCCATACTGGTACCCTACTTAAACATGAGTTACTGAGAGGAGAGAGAAGGGTCATACAAAGGTCATGGTTGATCTGAGGCATATAACACTCACTGTGGATTGGCTATCCTAAATCATGAGGGGTTTTTTTGGAGGTAGGAGGAAACCAGAGAACCCACAAGAAACCCACGCAGGCACAAGGAGAACAAGTTAAAATCCTCACTGATAGTAACCTCAGTGGCTCAGTATTGACCCAGGAGTTGTGAAGTGGTGACGTGGCAATGCTGCCTGCTGTGCCACTGTACTCCCCCTCCATGTGTCTTAGTGATTTCAAATCTTGATGAAATATTTGAAAGAAATACAAGTCATTGAATGTTCATGCATAACTTTCTGATCTATCCTTCTGTCTGTATTCATTAACTACTACACTACAATTAATGCTTAACATGAGCTTTTAATAACTAAATGATTTTAGATATTTGATATCTCAAAGGAAACCTTATCACAACCCATAGTCTGCTAGTCATTCATGGCACAGTGTTGATCAGATACGCTAATCTATGAATCCATTTGTAATATTTGTGCCAGTATCTTTTTATATTGGGATAGACCTCTCCTGAGAGGGGACAGGGTACACTGTAAAAAACAATCTATAGAATCTGCTCAATAAATGTGAGGTAACAATTTGCACTCAGTTTGTTTAGATTTCAACACATATTTTGGGTAAAGAGTACCTAAATTTAACAGCTATTACACCCTAAAAAAATTAAGTATAGTCTACCTAACATTTATCAATACATTACACAGCTAATTACTTATAAGAAGTGAGTAATATCAGGAAGGAGAGGCCAAGGCAGGATGCATGTACAAGTGAGGAGTTTATTTACATTGTTGCATTGTACAGGAGCATAATGGGACAAAGTGCAATCCATGGATGTCCCACCTCACATCTTACAGAACTTAAAGGATCTGCTGCTAACATCTTGGTGTTAGATACCTCAGCACACCTTCAGGGGTCTAGTGGAGTCCATGCCTTGATGTATCGAAGTGGGACCAACACAATATTAGGCAGGTGGTCATAATGCTATGCCTGATTGGTGTATATTTACATCCACTTGCATTTCAATCACAGCCAAACGGAAATTCTTAGTAAACCTATCACCGAAACTTGGAGCAAAATTTTGCATGAATTAAAGCAAGGAAAAAATTCTGAAAGGAGGACCAAAAGGGGGTTTTCCCTACTATGATGACAAGGGAGAGGATTTCTGAGGGCTACTCTAAACTACTTTGAAAACCTGGATGACTCAAAACCGATCTGATTTCAAAATGGTGGGCGGCAGAAATGGACTAACTTACTCTGTCAAGAACTCCTTACTATTACCACAAATAATAGTTGAAGCTATTAGCAGAAAAAAGAGGAAGGGATCACACAAAACAGTTGTTTAGTTTTACCAGTGTATTTTTGCTAAGCATTTCACCACCACCGCTGTAAGAAATACACACAGGTACAGATACACACATGCACACACTCTTTCTCTCACAGTACATTGTCCATTTAAAAGTCCATATATTTCTGACATCTGAGATTGGTCCGGATGGGCAATCAATGTCGGTCTAATTGCTCCCGACTCCTGCTTGCTGTGTTTTTTTTCTCGTCCTCTCCGCTCATTGCTTCGAGCGATGGTAGACACCAAACAACATATTCCACGCCAAAAAGAAACCCACGTGGCGAAGAATAAACTGCTATCCTGCTAAGTCACCGCTTGGCACCTAGAATTATAATATTTTGCTTGCTCCTCCTGAGAGCGGACCACATTGCATTGTACCGTCTGCATTCTCCAGGATAGGCAAGGTGGTCACGAGGGATGTTTCTGTGGAGCATCCTTTCCAAAGGTCCCTTCAACTTCTGCCCCAGAGCGATTTCAGCTGGCGTGAACCCCATGCTCTCCTGCCAAGCTGAGTTGATGGCAAAACGGAACTGGGGTAGCCATGCTCCTGTGTTGCATGTATCTGTGATCCCCTGGCTGCCTGAGTTCCGTTTTGCTATCAACTCGTCTTGGCAGGAGAGCACAGGTAGCCAGTGATCCCAGTTTTTGTGATTGTCTTTTACATATGCTGCGATCATGAATGCAGGTCCGGTTGGTTCTCTCTGTCAAATTGGTCTTTAGGTGGTAAGCAGTGGTGAGCTTCTGGGTGACTCCCCACTGTCTGCAGATGGAGTTGCAGTAAAGGAAATTGTTTATTATGCAGTAGTGAATCTTGTTAACATCTGGCTGTGATTTTGCTTCCTCCCACAGGGGTTGCAGCGTTGAGTCCACCTGCTGGGCCTTCTCCAACTGCCCCCAGTCGCCAGGCAGGTCCCATGGCAGCTCTTGGTTGCGGTGTACTGCCACCTGGGTGCTTGGAGCTTTGGAGTGAGACAGGAAATCGGGAATTGTGTTACACTGGCCTTTCCTGTACTGCATCCCAAACTAAAAGGATTGGAGTTGGAGTACCTACCTGGTAAGGCGGGAGTTTGGGTTGGATTGGTTAAAAACCCAGGTCAGGGCAGCATGGTCTGTAACTACAGTGAATGGTTTCCCCTCTAGATATTGAAGCCAGGCACTCCTTCTTGGAGGCAGAATAATTCCTCTCCACACCATGTAGCAACCGGGAGGCATAGGCAATCACTTGTTTCCCCCCAAACGCTTGCCCCTGGGTAAGAAGGGTGTGCAGCCCGATGTCGCTGGGATCTGTGTGCACCTTGAGTGGCATGTTAAAATCCCCAGAAACTAAAACAGGAGTGTTCTGAAGAGCCATCTTCAGGTTGTCGAAGGCCACCTGCCATCCTGGAGTCCACCCCTACCTTTCTTTGTCAGAGCATTCAGAGATGCGCAGAGAAGTGTGGGGCCCCATGAAGGGTTCACATTACTTGGAACAGGGTAAGCTTGTATTGCCTCTACTTTGGAGCCTTACTCTACTTCGGTGCATATTCCTTCCACTGTTATCACATGCCCCAGGAAAGAGAGTGATTGCTGACACAGGTTGCACTTTTTCAGGTTGAATGCGAGTCCGGCAGCTTCTAGAAGGAAGAACAACTGATGGAGGTGATGAAAGTGAGAGGAAATGTCTTTCGAGTATACCACTATATCATCTATGTATACGAGGCAAAACTTGCCTTGTCAGCTAAGATTGTCATCAGTCTTTGAAATGTGACTGCTGCATTTTTTAGCCCAAATTGAAGATGAAGGTACTCATACTGGTTGTGTTTGGTGATGCAACCAGGCAGGTTTTTCCATTCTTTCCGGGTTCATCTCCACCTGCCTGTAACCACTCCGCAGGTCCAGCATACAAGAAATTGTGGCACCATGCAGTGACTCTAGGATCTCGTGTACCTGTGGCATGGGGAAACCATCCAGCGGGGTTTTGTTGTTAAGGGCCCTATGATCTATGCAAAACCGTGTCCCTCCGTCTTTCTTCCCTATGAGAACCACAGGGGTCACTCAGGGTGTGACATGGATGGTCGGATGATACCCTGTTCCAGCATCTTGGACACTTCTGCCTCCACCACCTCTTGCTTTTGGATGGGAAATGGGGTAAGCCTTTTTTCAAATGGGTATTTCATCTGTAGTATGGATATGGTGAGTGATTTTTCTTGTGTGGCCGAAAGAGTCGGTGCAGACAGTTACCCAGATTAACAGCAGCTCCTGAAGTTGGTTTTGATGACTGGGGGAAATGTCAGCATTACTTATTAAAGATATTAATATCTCCCTGGTTGCATCTGAAGGAGGAGGTAAAGGGTAAAGGGTGCGCCACATGTAAATTAAGCTGGCCTGTAGGGGCAGCTGTTTCTATTGGAAAGGATTTCCCATCCTGACCCGGTGTGGTAACCATACGTCTTCTGAAATCTATCTGGTGGCCTGATTCTGTTAAAAATCTACACCCAGAATGCAAGGAAAGGTAAGGTCACTGTTTTTCATTATATAAAACCACACAGGGGTGTTGAGGTCATTCAATTAACACTGTAGCTGGGCCCTGCCTTAAGCAGTCTGAACCAGCCCATTGGCTAAAGAGAAAGCCTCCTAGCAGATTTTAAAATCTCTTTCTATCAATGTCCCTATCCTCACCAGCTCTCCAATCATGGACACCATACTCCTCAGCAGGTTGGTGACGCGAGGGTTGCAGTTGCGAAGAGTTGCCTGCACTATTTCTCACTCTGTAATCTGCGGTTTCCACCGGAGGCACAGGGCGCGATACTGGAACGCAAAGTCTCGGTTGCTCTCGTCCAGTCTCTGTGTGCGCTCTCGCATCCGCTGTCCTGCTTCTACGTCATGGTCTTCAGTAAGAAATGCTTTAAGTAATGCAGCTTTAAATGTGACCCAATCCCTAATTGGTGCTCTTTATGCAATCCACCAATCTTTTGCTGTTTTGGCCAGAACGGGGGCAGAGTGGCGAGAATCTCACCGTCTGACAGCGGATGTAAGGCTAGATATTCTTCACAGTGCTCTATAAAATTAACAGGATCATCCTTATCAGTGCCACTAAAAGGGGGGAAATCTAATTTTATGTTTTATGCGCACAGCTGCTTGGGAACGGCGGAGGTGATGATACAGCCTGGAATGGAGTGAAAATGGCGGCCAGCTGCGCGCTTATCATGGCTTTTAACTGTGCGTCGTGCCGCTTAATGCATTCCATCATAGAGCATCCCACTTCATTCAATTGCTCTTCGCACTGGAGTTTAATGTTCTGACATGCCTGCTGTAACTCGCCATGCACTATATCTATCCTCTATTGTCAAGCAAAATCGGACCTATGCTGGGATTGGAGTTCACATATCTGGATCACCAGCACATCCATCTGTCTGCTGACATTCTGTTCCAGGGTCTGAAGGGTGACTTTCCAGCTGATTCATGCATGTCACGAGCACCATAGAGATCAGACTCAGGTCGTCCTCAATCGGAGGGGGTGGTGGAGGTAGTGGCTCCTCTTCAGGGGCTGCAAGTGGTGGTTCTGGCGCGTGGTCATTCCATGACTCCTCCTCTGAACCCACTTCCTCATCCCTGTCGAGGTAGAGGTGACTGAGGGTTTGATGAGGTCCTGGATTGGTTCACGTCTTGTCATGAATGGACTGGCTGTGAAGTTGGGATGGAGATGGGCTACAAACTCCTCCCCAGCTCTTGCGTCAGACTCGGCCATTATAGTTCATATTGTTGGGAATTATTTGTGTGTGATAAACCAGCGCATGTGTACTTAGTTCTGGGTATAAATTATTTGCATGGTAAGAGTGGCTAGCAGCAGTAGCTAAGCTAAAAAGACAGAGCATACAAAACTGTATAATCTTGCATCATACACATAGTAAGGTCCCTGTTTTATGCACCACTGTAAAGAACTCCTTACTATTACCACCAGGGCCGGCCCA
Source organism: Synodontis membranacea (assembly GCA_025674565.1). Classification (NCBI taxonomy): domain Eukaryota; kingdom Metazoa; phylum Chordata; class Actinopteri; order Siluriformes; family Mochokidae; genus Synodontis; species Synodontis membranacea. The sequence goes on along the minus strand of JAOVYU010000001.1, from coordinate 11,269,778 downwards.
CACTCCATCCAGGGGGCGCCACAAACGGAGGAAGAAAAAAGTGTAACATTCCACTATTCTTAAAACTAGTTGGTATTAATGTGTCTTAATATTAAAAGAACAGGCCCAAATGAATTTACCTGCTTAGCAAAGCCTAAGCCTATTAAGTAGTAGTAATAATAATAATGATGAGGCCACCCGGAGATGGTGGTGTAGTTTAAGTCATTAAGTTAAGGCAGTACCAAAAAACACCACCGGAGGTCTTCGTAAGATCACCTTTTTGTTAAAATTTTTACTTAAATCCTTGTAATTTTTTTGTGCCTTGTAATTTTTTTTTGTGCATACTGGTTTCTTTAATGTCTTATTTTGTGCAGTGCCTTATTTATACTGTATTTATAATTTAAGTTATGTCACTTTTTATTTTGGGAATATTTTATATAATATAATATTTATATAACATTTAAAACTAATACTTTATATAAGCTATTTATATTGTATTTCATATATTAATTTCATATTTTTTTGTATTTCTTTCTAAGTATTTTGAATGTGCAAATGGTTTATTTAAATAACATAATGTCTAAGACAAAGCTATTCAGTTTCTTGTGAATATATGTACACTAGCAGTGGAGCGCCACCTAAAATCTTGCCTAGGGCTCCAAATTTGTTAGGGCTGGGCCTGATTACCACAAATAATAGTTAAAAGCTGTAAGCAGAAAAAAAGAGGAAGGGATTACACAAAACAATCGTTTTGTTTCACCAGAATATTGTTAGCCCGGCATTTAACCATCACCACTGTAATGTGCTCAGAAACACGCACATACGCACACACATATTGTCCATTGTCCATTTAAAGTCCATATGTATCTGACAATCCGAGATCGGTCTGGACAGACCAGCAGTGTCAGTCTAATTGCTCCCGGCTCTTGCTTGCTGTGCTGTTTTCTCATCCTGTCTGTTCATTGCGCCGGTGACATGCTATAGTCGCTGTTACAACTCAATTCACACAGAATATATTCAAACAGAATTTTTTATTCATTTGGCTACATATACTGTATTTACAACCAATACACACTTATAAATGCTAGCTCTAATTTTATCTAAGCATGTCTGCTTTATTACTAATATTGTTAGTTTCTTCAGTAGGCTAAGGAGCAGTAGTTTACTAGCTAGATATGACTTTCCCACAAAAATGCATGTAAGGCCACTATTTTACAACAGCAAATTTTTACGGCAAGTATTTGTACAATTGTGCCTGACAGTTAATGTCACTTAATTTAGTCACTTAATTTAGTCACTTAATTTAGCTTAAGTCTGAGAAGTAAGGCACCAGCAGAGGTTACTATATACTTTAAACTACTGGCTAAGCAAATTCTAGCATTAATTTTCATTCACAAAAGAACAGAAACTGTATTCTTTATCAAAGAGGCAAAATATCTCTTACCTTAAATAGCCCTTTTTGAATGTCACGTCCTGTGAATGTACAGTGTGCTCAATATTTTAAGTATGAGTTATGTAATTATATATATTACATTTACTGACCCTGATCATTTTATACAGTGTACAGTGTCCATGTCATGCTTCATTTAAGAGCTTAAAGGAAAGTATATTATGAATAATTTTGTTATTTTATTTTATAAATTTGTTAGGCACCTCCTTGTGCTAGTGCAGATGGCTGAGGGTGGATGCATGCGCAGGGATCCAGGAGGCAAACGTGTGATTAAAGCAGTTTTTTTTTAAACTATATACAAGTGGGTAACAGTTTAAGAGTCATCAAGAACTGATATAATATCAAAATCCAATGGAGCGTTCAGGTAACATTAGGGATGGGAATCATTAAGAAATTATTGAAGTCGGTGCCGGTTCGGTCTGGTTCTTTATCGATTCCCTTATCAATTCCTAATCACTGTAAAATAATAAAATATTAATTTATCACTGATTATAATTTTGTGGAGAGGTAATTAGACCTGGTTAGC
>JAOVYU010000001.1:11226285-11243935 GCA_025674565.1 Synodontis membranacea | reverse complement strand
CGTGTTCGCCATTCTGGTCTGTTTCCATGTTTTCTCCTGTTCAGATGATTATTGGATATGTGCTAATCCTAGTGCTCGGTTTGCTACTGATCATGTGTTAAATCCTAGCGCGCTCATTTCCTGTTATGCTTATTATTCTAAGGCATTTTTTCTTTGTTTGTTTCTGTGTATTCCTCCAGTAAATGTTTGTATGTATGCATATATATATATATATATATATATACATATACAGGACCGGCGTTCACATACTTGCCTGAATCCACTCAGAACGCGTTATCCCAGAACACACCGTGACATACAAATATGGCCATCACAGAAAATGTTTCCCAACATCCACACTCACTCTCATGCTCACAGTCACCTGATAACTGATTGCTCTCACCTGGGCTCAATGACTTCCACTCTCTATATAAGCACACTCACCTTACAAGGACTTTGTGACGTAACACACAATGTTGATTACACCTCATCTTACCATGCCTTATGTTCTAGTTTTCCTGTTTTTGTTTGTTTGCTTTTTTACTTTGCTAAGTTCCTGGGGTCTCATTTATAAAACTTTGCGTAGATCTCATACTAAAAGTGTACGTACGCTCAAAAGTCGAAAATAACGTATGCACAAAAAAATCTGATTTATAAAAACATGTGCACGCACACTTTCAAGCAAAATATGCATGCAATCTGAATTATTTAAACAACATTTCCACCAAATAACTCTCATTCAACAGTGAATTTCCACCGAAAGATTTCCACCAATCATTTCTCTTCTTGGGGCGCTCATGCAAAAGGTTATAATGCAAAAGTTTTGGGTTATAACGCAAAACATGACTTGTTTTTTTTTTCCTCTTTTGTCCCCTTAGGGGCTCCGTAAATTCCTGCTGGTAACAGCCAGCTGTAAGGAACCCCAGGGTCGTCAGTACCTGTAATTGTACCGGGATCGCGTGGTTCTGTCGGGTTGGTCTCTCTAACACTGGACCCAGTTCAGCACATCGCTCCAAAAGCACACATCTTGGTAATCTACATCGGCTTATGAGCCAGTCATCATCATGGCCCAAAAAATCTTCATGGTCCCTGAACACTCGTTCTCTTCTAATTCTTCCACTGGTATAATCTTCCAACAATGCCAGCGCATCCATTATGTTACGTTATGCACGAATGTGATGGCGGTATTTATGTGTTTTCAGCAATCAGACTGATTATTTCACACCGTGTCCAAATGATCCTGATAATCACGACCACCTCTTATTCATTTACATTTCAACAGCTGAGGCGTGTAGATTAAGTTAAGATTTGAGTCGGATTATATATTTTACATATGTTTATTCACTATTATAAATATGAGACTGAATTAGTAAAATTAAATGTACGTGTATGACTCACTAGCACAAGGAATTATTATATATATATATATATACACACTGATGACACTGTTCATTTTTTCCTCCAAAATGTTTGTATGCATGGTTCAGAGTTTGTGTACATTTACGCACATTCTGCCATCAGGTTTGTTTCTATAGATCGCACCGTTTGTGTAGGAAGAGGCTTACACACCTTTTAGGGTCCGTTTTGTGCGTATGCAATGGTTATAAATGAGACCCCTGGTTTTTGCCCTGTTTATGCTGTTTGCCGATCGCCTGACCCTTGCCTGCTTTTGCCAACCTTTTTGACTCACGTTTTGGATTTTGTCTGCCTGTGTTTAATAAACTCTAAACTGCATTTGCATCCACCAGCTGTATAGTTCTGACAGCAATTAACAGAACTGGAGGATTAAAATTTCACGAGGGCTTTTATAATTTAATATGAGATTAATGCACGCTAAGGAAAAGGGGCTTTAAAGGTTCTTTGGAAAATTAAGGATTTTTAGCTTCCAAAAGATGTCTACATAAAAGTCTCTCGGGTAAGAAAACGACTTGTTGCAGGTTTCTGCATTCCCTTGGAGAAACAACCAAAGAACCCTTAAGGATAAGATTTCTGATCCGAACTTACAGCCAAATTTGAGATTAGCTGCTCGGCTAACAATAGTGCCACAGCGGTTGATGGCAAGGCACTGGTATGATCCAGCATCATGGCCATGTTGGGGGTTATTGATCACCAGGTTCCCTGCCACCAGAGTGTAGTGTGAGTCTTCTCCTATCACCACATTTGTCCCATTAACACGCCACCTGAGCAGAACCACAAACAAGATCAGAAATGTGTTTTAAAAAATTACATTGTTTCAATGGTAGATTAATTTAGCCATATCAGTTCTTTTGTATTTTAGATGGCACTTGGTAGAAAATGAAAGCTGTGTTACCTGTAAGAGGCTGCAGGACTGGCTCTCGCCTGGCAATTCAGTGTCACTTTGCCCTCAGGCAACCCCTCTGGGTATATCAGGCTGGTTGGCTGCTCTTCAAACACTGGTCCACTGTCATGACCCGAAACACACACATCCCCACCTAATATGAGCACAGACACAAAGCAAAAGAAAACCGTTTCATCCATCTCAGCCTTAATGACTGCTTACAGAGTCACTGTGGGTGTTGAGAAAGTAAACTGGTCTGCAATCTAAACATTGTATTAGAGCTACACTGGTCTCCAATAAGCACTCCAGGCATAATTTAGCACCAGTAATTTAACTTTGTAACAGAAATATGGGGTGGCACACTGGTGCAGCGGGTTGTGTTACTGCCTCAAAGCTCCAGGGTCCCTGGGTTTGATCCTGAGCTTAAGATATTTTTTGTGTTCTGCTTAAGTGCATGTTCTCATTGTGTGGATTTTGTCCAGGCTTCTTCCCATCTCCCCAAAATATGCCAGTAGATGGACTGACTACACTAAATAGCCCCTAGATTTGAATACTTGTATAAATTAAGTCCTGAGAAGAACTGGGATCCCATCAGTGTGCGAACTATACCACGGGGGGTATCAGGTTCATTTCATTTCAACAGATTTCCCGAGCATATGCACATTTATGGGCTACGCAAACTTCAATCCACCTGATAATAAATAATCCACGGACCACCAAAGTAACGTTTGACTGTTTAATTAAATCAACTTAAAATTAGGCTTCTCAACTCAAAAACATACATTGTTTCACATGTTCACGTGGGTTATAGCCCAGTGTTTCCCAACCTGTGTGCCGTGAGAAATCATGAGGTGTGCCGCGGAAAGTCCGCTTGTAACCCCCACCCCCCCCCCTCGGTGATCGCGCGCGCATATAAATACCCTGGTCCCGAGCATACAAGCAGGCTACATTTTTTTCATGAGTAATAAGCTCTAAATATAATTTTATTTTACTTATTTTACACCTGTGAGAAAACCCATGCCCAAAATGGCATTTATTTGGTCATCATATCAGTATTTTATAGCTCCCCCCAAATTTCATAAATTATGTTTCCAGGGGAGCTCATGTCACCGCTAGGGGAGCTATAGCTCCCCCTGCTCCCCCCTAGATCACACCCTGGATCCCATACAATATGTATTCCTGCCTCAGATCCAGTGTTCCTGGATCCAATGCAATCCTGACAAGAATAAAGTGCTAACTGAAGATGAATGATCAAATGAACAGAAACAGAATTAAGGTGTTATACATGAAACAAGAGCAACAACTGAATGCTGTTGTCCAAGAGGTTAGTCTATAAGTAAAGGTAAGGTTACACAGAAACAAATTTACTATTTATTGCTATGAGAATTTAATGCTATTACATGTTTAAATACAAATATTGCCCTTAGATTTGAATCATTATGTGCATGTGTGTATGCATGAGGCTCTATGATACAGGCACAGACACACACGCACACACACACAAAGAAGGATGATTTTCTTTTGTGAATGGCTGCTGGATGATCATAGTTCAGTGATTTATTTTTTTTTTTCACATAATTTGATCAATTGATGACTCCCACGTTCGGTGCTTGACAGTTTCTCCAGGATTGAGCAGCTCGTAATAAAGGTGGACTCTACCTGTAATGCAGGTGTTAAGCTGTTGAGCGATGTTTTTATCTGAAAGTGCATGTTGAACCCACCTTACAACTTTCAGAATCTTTCCCATTGCCTTCAGATGCTATCAGTGTGCTACTGGAACACAGGAGTGTTGGATGCTGAAAATAACCCTTTTTATGCCTATGTAAATATTCCATAAAAAATCATCATGATCAACTTTCGTAATATGTTATTTTAATTGAAAAAGTGTGCTTTCCTTTCAAAACCAAGGGAATTTCTAAGTGAACCCAAACTGAGCGGTAGTGTACCTTTGTTAGGCACACTTGGAATCTGGGACAATGAGAGGTATAAAGGATCTGTGAGAAGGGTGGATGAGAGGATGGGGAGGAGGTAGACGAGAGGAGAGGGATGTTCCTATTCACATCTCTGCTGGGGAATAACACTCTAGCTCAGTGCTGTGTTTACAGCTACAGCTAATGGAATTCCACAAAAGACCTGCCCTCACATCCACACATCGCTGTCAGGCTGCTGCAGCCCAACTGCATTAATTTGGTGGTTAGACTCCACTAATGGACATTATAGACACAGCTGAAGGAGTGAGAAACAGACAGTGACTGATCACTGGTATGTATTTACAGTAGCATTACCAAATGCAATTTCTGCTAATATAGATACAAGCTCATGCAGTTGTAATTAATGAGACAATTCTTGCATGATTGTTCAATCAGGGTCTCCTGCTGTTGGGATGGCAAGTTTATTTGTGGAAAAGACAACACTCCATTGTCATTAACATTTAATACTTAAATTATTTCAACCCTGAGATAAAACACATCTCTTGAGAAAATCGAATCGTTTCTGCTCACTGACCTAAAATAACACAATCAATAATTAATGTGAAGTCTGGCCTTACTCAGAGCACGTCCACTCCTAAAATCACATATGCAATCAAATCACTTTCCCTGTCATCAACCTGACATTGTACATCTGAGAGGGGGCCCTGAATGCCCTGTGGCAAGAGCCAACCAAAAAATTTACAAAGTGAATGTTGCAAGGAAGATGGTGATGATGGTTTTAGAAAAAAAAAGGAAGGGGATGGGGGTGGGGGTAGAGAGGGAGGCAAAGAAGACAGTGGGAGGTGTACTTACCCTCAGCGTAACTCAAAGTCAGTGAGCAGAACGCTATCAGAAACAGTCGGATCCTCATTCTTCCTATGAGACCACACCCAGGTGAGAGACAGCTCCTGAACAACATCAACAAAAATCATGCTAATCAAAAAACTGGCTGATGATTAATTCCCTCTCTGGTAGCGTCATTTATCTGGACATTTAATGAGGAGTGACCTTAAGGTTAAAAGATAAAAAGGGCTGGATGAAAACTTCATCTATTTTTATTACATGAAACTTTGTATGCTTGGATCAATTTCTACAATGAGAGTTAAACACCACTTTTAAAAACTGTATGAGTAAATTCTTTTAGATATCATGTTCATATTATTCTGACTTGAGAGTAATAGGGTAAAACTGATCAAATAAGTTAAACAGTCTCGTGAAATGTGACAGGTACTAAAATATTTTTTTGTATTAGGTTTTGTTTTTGTACCTGTCACATGTACAACCATGTACATCACTCTAAGCATACTAAAGACCTTACACATTATTATCCATATTGATCACCTTGATTTCTAAATACTTTTCCAGTTATACTGCTATAAATCTTGATGGTCAGTGGCACATCCTCTGCTCAACAGTGAACAAAGCATGAGAGGATCGCATGTTAGAATGTATTTGCTTCACAAGAAGGAACATCTTGTTCTGCAGTAGTATTCCCATGTCAAACCTAATCTATTCTGCAGCTTCACTGTTCTTTCTCCCACATCTGGCTCTTCATACAGTGTGTCAGACAGCAGGAGATCAGAGAAGCCTTTCTGAAATAATGTGGTATTGGTCAGGCAGCTATCCGGTGGTCCAGAGCTACACTGATCTCTAGTCAAAGTCTATCAGGTAGACCCCATGAGCATGAGTGTACAGGCTTGGTCTGTCTGATATTCATGAAGTGAATCAATTCCCTAACACAGGACCCAATTCAAAAAGCTTCATGTCAAACATTTTGTCAAAACAAGAATTTTGTTTAGCGTTTCTGAATGACCACCAGTGCCAAGTTCCTTCTTTTTATTTCAGTTTAGTCTTTCTCCCTGTGATTTGCTTTAAGGTTCTTTGAGTCCCTGTCACTGTTTGTCTTGACTAGCCTAATATTCTCATGTATTGACAGCAGATAATAAACTGTGAGATTGAGCTGAATTGAATTATGGAGCGAAAGTAAAGAAAATTAATAACCCAGAGGTGTTTTAACAAAGGATCTTGTGAATGCTAAGGCAAAACCACAAACAGTAAACCTTGTAATTCCCTATTTTTGTTTGCTCTCAAGGTAAATGTGAATGTGAATCATTTATGTGTAGTGTTGCTATTATGAAAGTAGTTCACAACTGAAAGGGCACTTATTTATACAGCATTTATCACACATTCTTCTCCAACTTACAAAAGTGCATGACTGTCTAATTCAAAATCTAGCAAGAAAGATCCCAATAGGCTAATGCACAGAAACAGACAGTACTGTTATAGAAGTGGGTTTTTTTTATTATTATTATTACCTACAATATTAAATAAATGCAAAGTACACAAAAGAGTCTTGATGGTTGGGTGAAAGATGGCAGCTATTTTTTTCATGTTTCACCCAAAACTATGCTTTAGCATAGTAATACTAAAAGCAAAACATAAAATGAAGTTATTTAAGCCACTTATTTAAGCTGTTATTTCTGTAATGTGACCTGAACTGTCAATGTGGCTTGTGAGACTTAAATGAAAGTTCTTTCTCAGCTATTAATGAATATGGATGTTGGTTCCTGTACAGATATGTGATCACTATAGTGTGATCAGTGTTTATGTGCAAATCAAAATGCAATGAAAGTTTAAAAAAAAAAAAAAGCATTTGAAAGAACAGAAATACCAAAATGAGTCATAATGGCTGTTCCTTCTGCATAACTCTCTCCGAGACTTGAAATTGTTTTGTCTGTCCTAGTTTAAAAAACACTCTCATTTTCAGGACAGACTGCTGTGTTGTGGTCCCTGGGAGGTCAGACGAGAGAATGTAAACACATAACTCCATAATTCTCTGCAGCAGATGCACTATCGGAGTTGTGCTCTTCACTGGAATGGTGCCTCAAAGACTCCTAGCAGTCATTTACTGAGGCTGGAGTGATACACGGGGAGGGCGTTATCAGAGATCCTGATTTACAGCTAGACAAGGCTGTTTGCTGCCTCAATGTGTCAAGTCTAAAGCACTTGTTATGGTACTTTCTCGTCACAGACACTGCAATGTAGCCACCCTCTACTTGGCAGCACGACAGACTTGAATCCAGGAACTGACTGATGTTGCGTATTGACTGATGTGGATTAGTCTTGATTACACAGACTAGCTTATGTTACAGCCATTTGTGACAGTAGTAGATGTTTCAGAGGTTCAGGATTGTAATAAGAAACACAAGACTTTCACTACTGCAAGTAGAACTATAGAGCAACAGTACAGAATTATTTCCAACGTTCTGTTTGACTTTTTTCATGACTCCCTGCACCACAGCCAACCCTCTGTCCTCATCTGTCTCTAAATAAATTCATGCTTCATGACCATCTAGAACAGCGCCTTGGCCATGAGGCTTTAGAGCTTCATATGCTCGTGGCATGCGGTATCTCAAATCTCAAATCTTTGGGACAAAGAATGTAGTCAAGGCAATAGCAGTCATGGAAATATCAAAAACATATACAGGACATCTAAAGCACTTTAGATCAAGCAACAAGGATACGGTTTCAGCTGGTCCACTGATCCTTCACCACATCTTTATCAGAAATCCCCAAAATGTTATGAGTGCCATAAGACTAATCAGTAACTGAAGCAGGCGGTTTACAACCAGTAAGGGCTTTTGTCCGGGAATCCGATCTCAAATTCCAATCTTAAAAATCAAAAAATGCTGACAGTCTTTGCTATACTCTAGGCCCTGTAAAAATACGCAACCCCTGTTACAGATAACTCTGAAATCTAGGAGTGAAAGTTACTGGAGCGGATGTGAGTGGAATTATAATGATGATCGAGGCAGGTAAAGGACATTCCTACATTTTCTGACTTATATCAAATATTTTTGGACTTTTGGGAAAATATATTTGAAATGAAAATTCTTTTTGAATGAAAACATTAAGATATTTAATTCTCACAATATTGCAATGTGTAGCCTGTGGATATTTCTTCAATCATAAGGTGATGTTGCATATAATAGGAGGTATCCTTTTTTTTTTTTTTTTTCCCCCTCATTAAAAATCTACTCATGTCTCCAGGTTTTCTAAGCCCACATATTCATCTGTTTTGGATATGAACACGTAGATGCCGGTTTAAGAGTATTCATACCATGATAGTACTCGCGCTGTAATCTGAGGGGCTCTGTGCATATTTGCACAGCTATGAGTTATCTCTACTGGTTATTGGAACAAAAGTTTGAAAGTTTTCCATTTGCCATTTTCATACATTAATCAAATTACACCATAAATCACATCTGCAAACTTGTGTCTCCCTTACAGCTTATATAATTAGGCTAAATGTATGCCATTATGCCATTATGTTGAAGCAGCAGGAGCAGTAGCACTTCCACAACATTTGAAGTCTGGACGGTGATGAACACTGTAGATCCAGATTGCTATTGTACTGATATTCTGGCATAACATGAATATTATCTGTCTAGTAAACAAAAAATACGGCCACAACGAATATTACTGACATTTTCAGAACAGCTTGTCTGCTAAACCATGTCCTAGCCTTAAAAAAATTATTTCTCCTTATTACAGCAGTAAGCCATTTCCGATCCTAATGGACTGTTTAACCTGCTGTCAAAGACTGTGACAATTACTCAGGAGATCAGGGTAATGCAACACATTTGCATTCATTCTCCCCAGCAAATTCTTTTCTACCGACTCCATAGGGAAAAGGAACACCATTAGGCCTGTTCATTGAGGAAGACTGACTTCATACACAGACAAATTAATAGACAACATCTTATAGGATTATATTAAGCAGCCTGGACGGTGGATGCCTTACATTCTCTATACAACAACAAGGAGAATTTTGAAAGAAAAAGGTCCAGTGGAGCTGTGAATAAGCCGTAAAGAAGACGAAGTCACCGGGTAGAAAGGAGGGATGCAGAAAATTAAACATAATATAGATGACACTGCAACCATTTTGAGCTGAGTCCTTGGAAAACAGAAACTAGTCAACTACTAAGTTCAACCGTATTGGATTTCACAGTAACTGCAGATCCTTTTCCTTCAGTATTGCTTTTCGTAGGTTTCCAGGGGCTCGCCAAATGGAGCTGCGATTATAAAATCTAAATCTTACAGAGCTTATTTGCTTCTTGTAATCAAAGCAAAAGTAATTAGGATCTTACATTGCAGCAGCACAGTGGAAGCACTCCAGGCTGTCATTTGGTAATAAAGAAACTGCGGTGGCATAAAAGGTAAATTTGAGTATAATCATTGGTGAAATAGCGTTTTTAAAATGTGTCTAATCGTTCAGCTTTTATTTACAGTTCTGTGCAGTAGTCATATATGAAGTCATTCTGTAAAGTAAAGATGCTTTGAAAAAAATAAATACAATTGAAGCCTTCAAAATTTAAGCTTTATACTTTACTAAAATGTAAAGAGCAGAAAACATTTTGCATTTTTTTTTGTTTGTTTGTTTTTTTTGCCTTTAAAACTGCATCAAGCTGTCTTTCAAGAAAATTATCAGGCTATTTCAAGCATCTTAGAGAACCTGTCACTGTTTTTCTGCACACTTTGGCTCTCACGGTTGTCTCTACACATAAAATATAAGATATATATGGTGATCATGACCATTTCTATAATAATATTTGTAACATTTAATGAACAATTTGTCTTTTTTAATGAATATTTGAATACCTTAGATTTGCTCTCATTTTAAGATGCAAAAAAGAAACGCCTAAGACAACATTTCTAGCAAAGGTTTGGGGTTCTAAGAATTTTTTTTACAGTAGAGTAGCATTAAAATTCCATACGCATGGATTTTATCAAGACATAGAGGACACAGCGCATCTCCTCACCAGCTGTATGCCACTTGCTCTGATTGTCCTGACTTGAATTATGCACATAATTGGTTTCTCCCACTTGTCATGCATATGGTGCTCAAGATGGTTTGCGTCTGGCCTCTGGAACCGACCACCATGTCATTGTCTTAAAACCTGTGCAAAAAAAAATTCTGAAGTGCAGAAGATGTGAGACATTGTCACCCCGTAACTGACTTAGAGTTACCCTAACCCTAACAATAACAGAATTATAATATAGCAAATGTTGTTGATCATAGCAAAATGAACAGACTTGCTTTTCAGTGAACGTTTTCGACTGGATGTACAATGCCATCTAACTAATCATCTTTCCTTCATTGATATGAGTTTGCTCATTCTTAATAGCAATTCTTCTTATTTTCATTCAATCTTATGCCTGACTCCTTGATAAGGGAAGTTCTTCATATTCCACATGGCATCGAACCTCCACTGCCAATATGGTCAAGATATCCAAACCTTGCAAACTGTAATATTAATCTGACTCCCAAAGCATTAAAGGTTGGGAATCTGAAATCACACACCTTCCGATATCAAAACATTTCTTCTCCAAGCTGAGTGACATAAGCAGGAGGCTACTCCTTTGTTTAATTTACAAATCCACTGTGTTGAGATCAATTGAGTGCACAATGACACTAGAGCTGTGGACAGCTGCACCCGGCGAGGCAGCGATAAGCATGATCAGTGACTTCACTGTGAGCAATGCATGTTCTCAGCCACAATCGCAGCATCTGTGTCGGCCTGGAAGACAACGATGCTCTGTTCTCCTGCTTGATTCTTCCAGCCAGATGTAAAACAAAGCCTCGTCTGTCCTGAAGTACTTCACAGTAAAGATAAAGGAACCTTCAGCCACTCCGGACTCTCCCTCTCCTCATCATTCTCCTCTGGGCTGAGATCTCAGAGCTACATCCAGGTTTACTTTAAAATGTATTCTGATACAATTACGAATTACCTGTTCAAAAATTATTCAGGATTCTAACCCAATTATCACAATATTAAACAAATGTAAGTAATGATTACATTCATTTTGGATGACCTCAAAAATAAATATAGGGATATGCTTGGTAATATATCATACTTTATTTTTGAATTTTCAGTCTTTTTATAATCAATTTTTTTTTAATTAGTTGATCAATTTGAATACAAAAATATTTATTTAAAATCTATAAATAATTTAATCAGCACTACTACACAACTCTTTTTTAACTGGCCTTAGTTAAATAACAGCTCACTAATTACAACATTAATTACATTTATCCGATAATCTGTCACAGCATGAGGATACTGCGAAGTACTCGTGTCAGTCAAATGAGACCCTCAGACTAACAAAAAAATCGTGGTACACTGTTTACTGCGTATCACTTTTTCATCACTTACTACACCTTTTGCAACTATGTGTGTGTTTTTCAAGCCATGATTTGTTCAAATTTCAACATTCAGACAAATTCAAAATAAATATCAGCGGCGTGTTTCACTCACTGAAACTCTGACGCTAAATTCATTTTGCTTGCTGTGCGTGCGCAAGGTGAATCATTTTTCAGTGTGTGGAATCGACTCTTTATTAGATCAGTGACTCTTTTTCTCATCGACTTCGATGTGAACCCGAAAGCCGAATAATGACTTGATGACTTATCACACAAAACAAACATACAGTACACTACGTATACTACGAATATACAATCGTTTATCAGCGCTACGTGGTAAAAAAAAATAGACCAGTAAAACTTTTTTGCAATTACTATTAGCTGAAACAAAACATAACAAATCTGTTACGGACAGTTCAAGCAGGAACAGCACGCTTCCACTTTTTTCCTCACCATTTCAGTCAAATTCGTTTTAATGAAGTGACGTAGCAGTTGCTAGACAAATAATTAAATGGCAACATTTTTATTATCGCTTTTGAACTATTTTGTCGCTTAGTTGCTGCAAACCTAATGTATTTAAATATTTCAATTCTTCTAAATAATCCCCATTTCTACTAAATGTATCTGTAATCTGATTACGTCTTTTTTTCCTGTAGCTTTAATGGAACACAGTTACCTTTTTGGTGTCCCAATTACTGTACATAATGCTGTTCCGATGTATTCCGTTAATCCCCGTAGCCTGCCTGCATCACATAGCTGATGTACACAGTCTTGCCTTTTCGCCCTGCAGACATTTTTGGCCTCGTGACCTCTGAAAACCCCACCTTCATCCCTGACGTGACCTGCTAATAAATAATGGTCAAACGTATTTATTAGTGATCTTTCGCATTTAGATAATGTGTGGATGGTGAAACCAACCGCTCTGGTGACTCAGATTTCAATCAGGGTTAAATAAGTCCACACTCTTAGGCTGAACATTATATTAACATCTGTGGCTGAATAATTCAGTGTTGTGAATGAGTCAGCAGTACCGACTGGGGTTATAGGTTTAGTGGATAGAGCCAGGGTCATTTCTCAGTAGCTAGACAGAATGTGCTCGCAGCAAGCCTAATCTAATTCAGTTCCACATCATTGCAGTTCTTTTAAGCTGTAGCTTATTCTCACTCCAACCATTATACAAACTAAGAAGATAATAAGGTTATGTCCTTGAGTAACAAGAGTCTGAGTGGCGACCATAGAGGAGTCTTTGAGGGGTATAGATTCTGTCTTTGAGCTTAGATTCAAAACATAGCGGTCAAACATTTCTGAATAAGGAAGATCGCACACGAGGTTTTTCTTTTAAATATATCTTGTAATGTTAGGTTAGTAAAGATGATATCATTTACCATTTAATTTACAATATTCATAAATGTCATCAAGAAATCTCAGAAATCCACTTGCTCATGATCGACAGCTTTTTAGTGCTAGTAGTGACATTTATTAACATTTATAAATATTACCTACAATCCTCTTGTCAGTTGCAGAAAAATATATAATAAAAGATTGCATATATATTAAACTATAACGTGAACTTTTCTGTGATTGATTAAAGGTCTGCTATATAGGACTCACTTGATTTCAACCAACTGAATACCCGTCCCTCACCCCTACCTTTCAAGTCACGTATTAGAACGTTCAATGGCCATCAGGTACCTGTAGCATACTTCCAAGTACATGCATTCACGCTCCCTTGCTTCTTCTCATGCTAAATAATAAGTACGATCCTCCATTTTTCAATATTCCTGTTCTCAAACTTGTTTGCCAGAACCAGCAAACACTGATTCCTCTTCTTTCTTCTTCATTGTCTTCCTTTCTTCTTCTTTTTCTTCCGGCATTAAACTGCCACGTATAAAAACGCGAAACATGGAAAATGTTCTCTAGAGGTTTGTCCTTTCTGGGCCTGCTCCCTATACAGATATAAAGGGCTCATATCTTAGGAAAACATGATTTGTAATTACAGGTAATTATACAGTAATGAAAATATGCTATGAATATTATATTATATTTCTGCTAGTAGATCCGTCTAAATTTTACATAGTGGACCTTTGAGGAAGTGTAAAATGGTCTCCTCTGCCTAGATAGTCAAACACCATGCCTTACCAAGCATTCATGCCTTGGAAATTGTCCCAGCTTAACATGTCCTTAACCATCCCCAGCATCAACAGAATACATCACTGTTTGGTCCTTGAGTGAGGCCCTTAATCTTCTCTGCTCCAGGCGTGCTGCATTACGGCTGACCTGAACTCTGACCCCAGCTTCCTAACAACATGCAAAATAAAGGTTTCTTCTTCTTCTTCTTCTTCTAAAATTCTTTTTCATTTTATTTTCTTCTAAAATCCTTTTCCATCCTTTCTCATTTTAGACAATGACTAAAAGAATTATTACAATTATTCTCCCCTTTTTTCTCCCCAATTTGTTCACTTTGACAGCACAGCCAGAAAGTTGCTGTCTCAACGCAGATCACGGATGAACAAGTTAATCATTAATGAAAGACATGACTGACAAGACAATTTTGCTTTCTGTTACAGACCTTAGTATATTGATCCAAACAAAGTTTCAAGTCTTCAAGTTGACCTTATAGTGGCAGGAAAACATGGTATACAAAGGAAAAGCATGCATTCATACTTCTTTCTTCCTACTTGTAGAACCAGACTCAGTGATGTCCACACTACCATCTACGGTCTTAAAGACACAACCTCCTTTGATCTGCAGACAGCCATTATTGCCTTGTACTATTATTGTTATTTCTACATTGCCTTGTACAAATATAGAAATGAGGAATGGGCTGTAAAAAGGCTACAATTTAGGTGCTGTACCAAATGTTTGGTCTCTCCGGGGATGAAACCAAGCTCCATGATACGCTCACAATATAGGGTCTCTATGGACACATTTAGCCTTAATATTGGTGCATTCTCTCTCCCATAGTTGTTCTTAAAGGAGGAATCAATAAAGTCGATGAGCAAGATGTGAGCCTGACCAGATGCCGAGTGATCACAACAGAACTGATTTTAGTTATCATTCATTAGAAGCATATAAACAGTTCTTACCATAAGTAAAGATCATGTCTTTTTGAATGCTAATAGTTTTATTGGTGAACTTGACATTTGACCCAATCTATCCTTCAAGTGTTCAAATTGACCTCATAGTGACAGGAGAAACATGGTATATTACTGATTGAAATGCAATCTATACATATCCTCTATATGGTAAGTTCTCTCATTAAGACTATGAGAATTGCAAGCCTAATTACTTAAGTCATATTAGTCATTCAAATAAAAACATTCTCCTCTTGAGAACATTACTATGAAATAGTAAGTATACATGGTTAGTTACTATGAAATTATAGTTATTTATTTTTATTTTCAGGTCTTTGGCGATTGTCATTGGTCATTGGTGAAGCAAATCCTGATTAAATTATCATCAACACAGCATCATCTAACACTTTTAGATTAGAAATACTGGCACAGTCACTACTTGACTAGCTTGTAAATCCATTTTGGAGGGACGCTGCTTCCCAGTAGTTCTATCTCTTTCTCTCCCTCCTCCCTTCTTTCCCCCCTTCATTTTCAGTTCTGGTTCAACACCGAAGCACACGGCCCGCTGCTGGTCATGACGGCTGGCCAGAGGCGGCACGGCATTAGCATTCTGCTGTATGCTTTCCAACGCTGCTTCACTGAACTTTAATTTACTTGACAGTTGCCATTGCTGCTGCTGTGACTTCTTTTTGCCACCACTACAAGGCTCTCACTTAATGCCCTTACTGTCCTCTGACTTCCCAAACAGCCTCAGGACATATTCTCTCCTGGGAAATGTGGCTTCCAATTTTTAACATGCTGTCTACCTCAAACACACATTCTCTTCCCTAGATTCTGAGAAGTAAGGAATGATATAGAAATTGCTCAAAACAATTAGGTAAATTGGAGCATACTGTAGTATAGTCTAGCAAAGTTTCAACAAAGGCATTTTAAATTATGTAAGTTTACATATCCAAGTCATTGTACCAATAATATATATATATATATATATATATATACACACACACACACACACACACACACACACACACACACACACCACAAATTACAGAGAAGCTATGCTTGTGTTAAAGCTATGTTGTGTCATGTTCATTACTGTAGTTATTCTCATTGTCACCATTATTTTGATGCTCGAGGTAGCTTTATATGAATTTACAAGAGGTCTTTTCCGAACCTACTCCGAGGGTTATGAAGGACATGAGATTGGGCAATAGAGGAAGTGATGGCAGTGTAGCGATCTCAAAAACATAAAATATTGGTATATTACATCAAACGTAATCATACTGGAATGGAAAATGAAAGCAGTAGGTGACCTAATGAATGCGACAATCTGCTATTTTTGAATTAAATTAAAACTAAAATGTCCTACTTATAATGACTATGTTTCTTATGATTGACACTAAACTTAAAATTAAATGTTCAATGTCTATTCCAAATTCTGAACAAATGGGTCATTATTATATCTTGAACAAGCCATTGTTACTATAGCTGGTGACAATCTATTATAGAGTAAGAAAGGCATTCTCATCATCTGATTATTATCAGTAACTCTCAGAAGATACTAATCGCTCAGAAGAGCTGCAGTGAATCTTTCATTCACTGGTGAACAAAGTGGTCAAGATTGAATCTTTAGGCCATTAGCACATCTACGGAATGTTAATTTTGGTATGAATCTTATTATCAGTCTTGCAGAGCCTAAGGATTATGATTCTTTGATATCACCTAACTGCCCTTTAAACATATGGAGAGTTTAATCAATGCTATCGATGACTGTATTTGTAACAGAACCTTGTGTGTTTGGGTGCTTGTAGCTATCAGCTTCATGTGGTTATATAGACTCTAACTGAAAATGAGTGAACTCCTGTGTATACACTGGATTGTATATTAGGATTAAGGACACAGGCAGTGTTTGTCAGTGTTTGTCTGACTTTACTCACATTAAATCAAACTTAATCCAACCTAATTGCAAAATTTTAGGGCTCGTCTCATGTCAGGGCTGGGGTTTCCTAAAATTTCCCAGCACAAAGATTACGGTTAAATGACAATGAGCATTACATTGAGTGCTCTCTCTCTAACAGTTAAAATATTCGGGAGAAACTGGGCCCAGGTTGTTATATAGCCGCCAGTAGAAGGTTCGTCTGCAACACGATTCCTTGATAACATGCACTGACTCTTTAAACGTCTTCCAGGCTTCATCAGTTATGCCATAACGAAGCAGGCTTTTCACTCAGGACTGGAGTTAATTCCTATAGGATTCATTTTCAAGCCTGACTGGGAAACCATGCTAAAGGAGTTGGCAGTCAGTGCACCTGTCCGTAGGTGATCATGTCAGCTCTTCTGAACACCTGGAGCAGGATCACAGGAGCTTCACCTGGAGCAGAGATCCCGCGCAAACCAGACACACCAGATATCATTTCAGGCATGGCTCTATTACATAAACTATTAGAAACTAGATTATCTGACCAAGTTAGTTGGGTTATGTTTTATAGCACAAGGACGAAACACCTAAAATGCACAAACCTATTGCGCAATCAGATGCTCTAGACGGATACGGGACCCTTCTGTATTTCCAAAAATAAATAAATAAATAAATAAATAAAACCCAGCCCCTTAAATCACGTCCGATCCGCCGAACACCGAGGAGAAATTCAGCAGATGAAGAAGTATCTGCAATATCATGCCTTCATTTCATGCAGGGATTCTTGTCTTACCGTAACCAGGAGCTCGGGATCGGGATGAGGGTGCAGTTTTTCCTCCGTGTTCGCTGATGCTGTTGTCGCTCACTTCAGTGTCATTTGCGCAAACAGGAGAATGAAGCTGCGCATCTACCGGCCTGCGATACGCAAATAATCAGGACTGTACAGCTGAACACACTGACCCGGGATTGTCTTTGTTACGCAGCTTTATCGCGCTAATGTGTCTCTTTTACCATAATGCTTTCTCTCTCTCTCTCTCTGTTTCTGCCTTTCATATACTAAAGCATTATCCCTCCTTCCTTTCTCTCTCTGCGCCAATCCACCTTCTCATCTCAGAGCATCAGCTCCTCCCTCTCTCTCTCTCTCTCTCTCTCTCTCTCTATTCTGCTCTCTCTCTCTCTCTCTCTCTCTCTCTCTCTCTCTCTCTC
>JAOVYU010000001.1:11194557-11205886 GCA_025674565.1 Synodontis membranacea | reverse complement strand
AAGAAGAAGAAGAAGAATTTAAAACTATGAAAAGTGATGTTTTGGATTTATCTGATTTTTCTGACAAAAACTTTAAGATTTGAGAAATTTGTTTAAATGTTGAAATTCATAATTCGATTGAAAATATTTACATATCTATATTTTCAGTTCTTTTACACTCAATGTTTGAAACACACCTTTTTTTCAAATTTAGTAGTATACTGTACTGTATTACTGTACACTGACTATAGTTTTCATTTTGCCAGAAAATCAGGCTGCATGGAAACGGAAAAAGTAAAAAGAATTGAAAAAGCATATCAAATATTGAAATATTCATATAATATGGTGTTATTAACCTGGCCAGTATAGTATTTCATCCATTCTTCTTCATGGTAAAGGAAGCGTCTATGAGAGCAGTAAAAGTGTCTGTTAAGATACGAGTCCAAGGGAAAATAGACACACAATAAATGCTCATTTGCATGTACAATAGAGTCTCTCACCAAGTTGGAGTTCACTGACTTTGCGGATTTACATAATATGCAATTACTCTGAATGGTTAATCAGTGGTTCCAAGCCACAGAGACATCACTGCCACCATAATTCCTGTGCTTTCGTTTGGTTAATGCATGCAAGTCATCAGGCTGCACCTTCATTCATGTGATGTTTATGGTAAGAAAAAACAAGACAGGCAGAATATTTGGTATATAATATAAGATAAAGCTGGAGAAAGCTGATCATGTCCAGCAATACTGTTTTCAACATACCCAAGCAGACTTTCTCTCACCATTCTCATCCCTACTGCCGTGTTAAAGTATATTCCAATGTTTTATTTCCTCAAGGGAAGTCTGTTAGATCCTTTGGAGGACTGGGGAACTGAGTCTAATGTTAACTTTAGACTGACACAGATTGAGTTCTGATAATGAGATCCCCTTGTAAAAAATGGCATAGGAAGCATATAAACATTTGCTCATAAGCGTAAAGCAAGAGCAATTAAATATTCCAAAAATAAACATTTAAAACAGAGTTCATAAGCATAAACAAGGGCTATAAAATGTGTAAGATGGTACTAGATACTAACATTATCTTACTCTGATAAACTGCCAATAAAATCTTTTTAATTATATTGTGCTTGCTGGCCACTGAAAGAGCCTCTGCTCACTGCAAGTGCCGCGTGTGGCCACTTATAATGCATGAGGGAAAGTCAATGAGGGTGTGTTAAAGGCAATATTAGAATAGATCTCACAGGAGGAGGATACTATAAAGAAGCAAACCCAAGTCTGATATTGAGGTATAGTGATGCTGGGAAAATAGAAGTGACAAAAATCTTTCTTCAGACAGGAACATGTACAGCAAGAGAAAGATAAGCTCAGCCCCTAGGAAATAGGAGCAAAATGCTACAATAGCAAAGGCTTACAGCTACCAAGATTCTTGCCCATAGGTTTGTGCAAGTATCTGGCTGTCGAGAGGGCAAATATGCACAAACAAAAAGGAAAACCTGGACCAACTTGGCCTCGTTCAATACTCGAGACCAGGACCGATGTCGAATAACAGCTGAATCCAATAAAATATCCAATTCAAGCATTCTATTTTGAACTGCATTCAGTCCAAAATAAGCTATATTTGAAACTCATATAGTATTTAACAACACAATCAAGAAATATAACATTACAGGCCTAATGAATTGAAAAACAAAGATTTAGTCCTAACCTAGTTTCAAGGCAAACCCGTATATGGAAGCTGACCAGCAATTTGATTAATAAAAATAAAACCATGTTGCAGTCACTGTCAACTGTCAATTTATTACAGCTGATCTTTAGCTCAGCTAGATGCGGACATGACTCCTGACAACTCATCAGCTCATAATATATAGCTACTTTTGTCAGTAAGTTAATATACAGACACACACGTTTATGATACATATGATATGACTTTATAACATTCAGCCTAATACAGTAACAATGTGGATCCCCTCTGACAGATTTTGGTGAAAACTAAGGGGCCTCTGGCTGGACCTAGGGGCACTGCCAAGACCTCCATTATTCAAACACTGTTAGTGTCAAATCTGAAGTGTGTAGTCAAAAATCTACAGATGGGTGACAAAGTAAAAGAAAAAAACAAAAACAACAACAGCAAAAAAACAAAACAAACAAAAAAAAAAACTCCAATATACATTCTTTGGCTACCATAAGCCCCAGAACAGCTTCAATAGACACTAGCATTGACTCTATTGCAACTGTATTGGAGGAATGAATGAATATTCTTCTTCCAATAGATAAGTGGCTGCATTCATGTAGTGCTTTAAGGACAGTGGTGGACTCCAAAACCTGCCACAGGTGTTCATCTGTATCGAGATCTGGTGACTGTGAAGGCCACAGCGTATGCTTTCATCATTTTCTTCCTCATCAATTATCGAGTGAGTCCTTGTGAACTGTGCATGGGATTGGGTACGTCCTGGAATGGAAAGCTCCCATCAGGAAAGAAATGCATAATCTCTGGACGAAAATGAACAATCAGGACAACTTTGTACTGACTTGCTATAACACTTCTCTCTAAGGAACAAGTGGACCCCAACCATGCAAGCATAAGAGAGCCACCAGGTTTCCCTTTAATTTGCCACCCGCCTGTAAATCAGTATTTACATTTATGAAAAAAAAGCACAAAACTGTGTCTGAGTAAAATAAACAAACAATATTTTCTTCTGTGCCATGTAAAAGTGACAAGAAATCAATTGAAATATATATATATAAACACATTGGAATAGTAATACAATAACAGTAATACAAAAGAAACAGTACTATTAAAACATACATTTAATGGATACACACACTTAATTAGTGGATAAAACATCCACTTCCCTTATCCCACCCATTCATTATTACACAGTATGGGTCTAATATAGTTTTTTTTTTTTTTTTTAAGTACATATTTACTGTACCTTACATTAGGTGAGAAACTGTTCAGTGACCTCATGAGACAAGCAGTTAAAATTGGGTGTTCATTAAATTAATGAGCAATATATTAATTTTAAAAACTGTATAAATTAAATTCAAATAAATATTTTATTCTACACACACTGAGCCCTCTGCTTGAAGTAACTATTGGTGCTGTGTTGCTGTATTTGCAGAAGGTACAGTAGGTGGCCATGCCAAGACTGCAACTGGCACTAGACTTCAAGTTGCTTTTTTAGGCAGTGTTCAAACCAAGCTCTGAAAAGAATGCATGCTAAATCGTATGGTCCCCTATTTTTTTTTTTTAAATAATGTTTTCATATAACCTCTCACCATGCAATGTTTAATAGTGAAACTAGACCTTATGTGTCTGGATCTGGATCACTTTTCATTTTTGTTTCTGTAAGATGTGGGAGATATAGAGGATTCAATTTGTTGATAATATCAAGCATTGATGTTTGGCTTTTGATGTTAAAAATTTAGGCTTTAATTTCTTTATGTGAGCCATTTAGCATTACTGCTTCCACATCTAGCCATCTATTTTGCACCTAACACCCTAGAACAAACTTACTAAAACAAAGACCACAGCCCAAAATACTAGAACAAATAGGGGATGTCAGATTAATTATTAATATCAATATCATCATCATCCCCATTATCTAATATATAGTGCCAGCTTTATAAAAAAAAATAAAAAAAAAGATTATACAATTGTGTTTTATTGAGCTAACAGAGATAAAGACTTCTTTTCAACCTCTCTTTTGTCTCTTGCACAAACATGACCATGCTCCAAAATAATGCATTTTTTGTTTGTTTGGTTGGTTAGGTTTTTTTTTTTTTTTTTGCTTTGTTTTTTTTTTTTAATTTGCTAAATGATGGTGCTTGCCTTCATATCTATAAACATCAGCAGTGATAATTAGAAATGCTATAGATGCAGCCAATGAAAATATGTTTGCAAAAATAGGCATCAAACAACAGCAGACATGTCCACTGCTAGGGCACGGGTGGCAGGAAGTATAGCATTTCAGTGATTAACAGTGACTTAACAGTAACTTAATGTTTTTTTGTTTTGTTTTTTTGCATTATAAACGAAAAGAAGAAATTTGATCACCCAATTTCAACCAAAATTAAAAGGATGGTAATACATAGTGCATAGATTTTTATGGTACAGCAAGCTGTGCCAGCACTGATTACAGCATTCATATAGCTTTTATTGACGCATCTATCATATTTTTTGGCATTTGCCGATGTTCCTTTGTTGATTCGGCCCACTATTGACATGTCACAGGACTGCTGCTTGTGTCTGCTTTTCTCCGACAGTAGAAAGTGTGAATGAGGGTTCTGGATTTAAAAAAAAATAATAATAATAAAAATAAATAAATAAGCCACAGAAAATGCTTGAAAGTCTCAGGTTGCCGTTGTCTTCCCTGTGCCCCATTGCCCTAAAGGCACACCGAAGTCTGAGTTCTGAATTCCCTCCACCAGGGGTTTGTCTTACCCCTGCTTTCTTCAAAGGGACTGTGCATCTCAACGATAAGTGTGTATACGTGGTTCCAGATTTCTCTCTATGTATATATTGAATTTGTTGTGTGTGCATTTGGCCTTCTGTTCATTCTGGAGGAGTCTATGCCAGAGAATAGATGGCATTGACAGGTGATGTTGCCTCTGAGCTCTCGTTGCCCTCCGTCTCCTCTTTATCCTTCCTGACCGTGTACTGGCCTATGAAGGAGCCGTCCTCATTGAACTGGCCATCCCCTCCCTCTCCGTAGTCTACTAGACTGTCATCACTTTCTTTGACGTTGCCATCCAGAGAGGTCTGACTTCCCTGCAAAGGCTTGTTGTCCTCATCGCTGCTGTTGGGGTGGAAGAAAAAGACGAGTGGTTATGCTAACATTCCACTTTGCAGCTCTTCCAAATCCTACACTCATTAAATTGAATTTCAGTTTGAATAACAAGTGCTCTAAACTGAAGAGTGGACACTCAACAGACCATCCATTCTTATGCTCACAGAGCAGAATCGCAGCTAGTAAAAAGAAGCCTGTAAACCGAATTGTATTCACTGAATTGCTCTCTTCCATTCCTACACTTACTGCAACAAGCAAAGAGCACACAGAATGGGACAAATCGAGCTGCCTTACTCCTTTGTTTCCTTTATATTTTGCAAGCAAAAAGGAGAATCTGCACTGGATAGCAAAGAGGCAAACCTCTATTTTCTATCTGTAGTTCAATATACAAACAACAGTGCAAATGAATGAGAAACTAAAATGTCAAAACAAAAGCTTCATTAAAAAGAAAAAAAAAGATAAACAAAGGAGGTTGTGGGTTAGAAAAGTAGGTGTGGTAGACCCTTTATTTATGATCCACTTCTGTGGACTGTACAGAATCATTCTTCATGGTTTAGGCATTATTTAGTGAAAAATTAGGACATATGTCCTTTTACCGTAAGTGCATGCTGATGCTGTTTGTGAGGAAAAAGCCTAATCATGCAAGAAGTGTAGTACCTCAGCAAGGTGCCAAAAAGATGCACATAAAGAAAGAAATGCTTATGTTAACCCAAGCTTTATTGATACAAATAAATGATTATTCTCATTTTGAAGAATATCAGTGGGCCATGCACTTATTTACAGGAAAGATTACCGAGAGCCAATAATATTACTTATTCCTCCATAATAAAAATGCATTCATGAAATTTAAACTTCATATAAGCAATAAGCATTGACTAGATATACTGTATATATCGTAATTTTTTGCTCATGAAAATTATGGTAAGGCTAGAAGACATGGTTCCTTGCTCTAATAACTAATCAGTTTCAGACCTACACCAGTATCAGTGACAGTGTGATTATGGGATTAGGAGAAAAGCACTGGGAACATTATTACAGTGAATATATTATTATCCTTAATTTAAACTAGATTTAATTCATATTGTTTGGGTAACTGTACCACAATCGTCTAGCCTCCTCCAGTTCCAACCTGGAACTGCTTACCCTGAATTTTTGTTTTAATCAATTAACCACGAGTGATACTGAATGTGCTACAGTAATGAAGTTCCAAGATAAATTCCTCAAGGCCTTCAAGGAATAAAGTGTGCAGTGAAGATTGAAAATGAACATTGAAATTATTCAGGAGTGTCAGGGTTAACTTACAGCCAGAGGTTAAAAGCGTCTAAGGTGAAAAAGGTGGAAAAACAATCTTACCATATTTTACAATGATAAATAATTTAATTTAGCTGATGCATTAGGGTCAAACCAGAGGTCTAACAAAGACCTATGGTAAAGAATCTAAGTGAAATTCACTTTTCTTAATAAAACTCACTTCAATACTGCATACTGTGGTTTGTATTGTCCAACATGGTAATTGATTAAAACCAAAAACTCAAAGCATACAATGTATAAATTGGGGAGTAGGAAGTCTGAAGCAGCTGTTTCCTCTACTTTCATACCTTTTCCTTTCAAGAGACCTTCATGGACCAAGAGGGGAAAATGACAGGAGGGTTAAAAATAGAGGAGGGAAAGCCAGTTAGAAGAAACCACTGGAAAGGGTCTGAAAATATACTAACAGCTAAACACATACACATTTCACATTTTATTTTGTCTTACCTTTTTTCCCCTAGAAATCTGTTTGAACTAAAAGCTACACATATGTTGTTTCTGCCAAATGTATTCTGGCTGGATTCCTGGTCTGCTACTGTATTTACACCGATCAGGCATAACATTATGACCACCTGCCTAATATTGTGTTGGTCCCCCTTTTGCTGCCAAAACAGCCCTGACCCGTCGAGGCATGGACTCCACTAGTAGACACCAAGATATTAGCAGCAGATCCCTTAAGTCCTGTAAGTTGCTTGGTGGGACCTCCGTGGATCGGACTTGTTTGTCCAGCACATCCCACAGAAGCTTGATTGGATTGAGATCTGGGGAATTTGGACTCAAGTCAACACCTCAAACTCTTTGTTGTGCTCCTTAAACCATTTCTGAACCATTTTTGCTTTGTGTCAGGATGCCTTATCCTGCTGAAAGAGGCCACAGCCGTCAGGGAATACCATTTCCATGAAAGTGTGTACATGGTCTTCAGCAATGCTTAGGTAGGTGTCAAAGTAGCATCCACATGGATGGTAGGACCCAAGGTTTCCCAGCAGAACATTGTCCAAAGCATCACACTGCCCCCGCCGGCTCGCCTTCTGCCCACAGTGGATCCTTGTGCCATGTGTAACCCAGGTAAATGACACACACACACTTGGCCATCCATGTGATGAAAAAGAAATTCATCAGACCAGGCCACCTCCTTCCATGGGTCTGTAGTAAAGTTCTCATGTGTTTATCGTTGCTGCTTTCAATGGTGGACGGGGTCAGCATGGGCACCCTGAATGGTCTGAAGCTATTCAGCCCCATATTCAACAAACTGTGATGCACTGTGTATTCTTACACCATTCTATCAGAACCAGCATTAACTTCTTCAGCAATCTGAGATACAGTAGCTCGTCTGTTGGATCGGACCACACGGGCCAGCCTTCACTCCCCACATGCATCAGTGAGCCTCGGCTGCTCATGACCCTGTCACCGGTTCACCACTGTTCCTTCCTTGGACCACTTTTGATAGATTCTGACCACTGCAGACCAGGAACATCACACAAGAGCTGCCCTGACTCAGTCATCTAACCATCAAATTTTGGCCCTTGTCAAACTCGCTCAAATCCTTACACTTGCCCATTTCTCCTACTTCTAACACAATAACTCTGAGAACAAGATGTTCACTTGCTGCCTAATATATCCCATTCACTAACAGGTGTCAGTGTTATTCACTTCTTCACCTGTCAGTGGTCATAATGTTATGCCTGATATAGATATATATTAGTTCACTTAAAAAATAAGAATATGTGAAAAGTGCTTTTTGTAATTAAATAAAAAAATTAAAGGTTTCATATATTCCATATTAATTACACATAATGTGAAATATTACAAGCCTTTTTGTCTTAATTGTGATGATTATGGCTTATAGAAAAGAAAGAAATCATGTATCTCAAATTATTAGAATTAAATTATTTTTTTGCATCTGAAAATTATGTTCATTTATACAGTAAATACTTAGTTGGAGTTCCTTTACCACTAATTACTGTATCAATGCACCATGGTATGGAGGCGATCAGCTTGTGGTACTGCGCGTCACTGAAGCCCCGGTTGCTTTGATAGCGGCCTTCAGCTGTATCTGAATTTTTGGGGTACATTACCCCATGTATTCACTGCGGGGTTCAGGTCAGATAAGTTGGCTGGGCAAACCAAGCACAGTAACATCATGGTCATCAAACGATTTGGTAGATGTTCTGGCACTGTGGGCAGGTGATAAGTCCTGTTCTTAAAGGAAATCGGAATCTCCATAAAGCTCGTCAGCAGCTGGAAGTATGAAGTGCTCTAAAATCTCCTGGTAGATGCTGTGTTGACTTTGGACATGATAAAACACAGTGGAAAAACAGCAGCAGATGACATGGCACCTCAAATCATCACAGACTGCAGAAACTTCACACTGGACTTCAAGCACCTTGGATTCTGTTTCTCTCCACTCTTCCTCCAGACTCTAGGAGCTGGATTACCAAATGAAATTCAGAATTTAATTTCATTTGAAAAGAACACTTTAGGTCACTGAGCAACAGTCCGATTCATTTTCACTTTAGCCCAGGTAAGATGCTTCTGACATTGTCTCTGTTTCAGGAGAGGCTTGATATTAGGAACGTGACAGTTTTGGCCTTTCCTGAAGACATCATTGTGTGGAGGCTCTTGATGCACCGACACCAGCCTCAGTCCACACCTTGTGAAGCTCTACCAAGTTCTTGGATGAACTGTTTCTTCACCCCTGTTGATTGTTCACGTTTTCCCACCTCACTTTTCCCTTCTGGTCTACTTTCCATTAGTATGCTTTGATACAGCACTCTGTGAAGAACCTTTTCAGCAATGACCTTCTGTGACTTACACTCTTTGTGGAGGGTGTTGATGATTATCTTCTGCACTAGCATGTACTGAACTGACCCGAGAGATACACAGTATTTATACTTGTTCAATAGAAATTTATTCAAACTTGAAATGAAATATTCTAATTAATTGACATGGTTTTGATTTCTTTATTTATTTTGAGCTGTAGGCCATAATTATCAAAATTTAAATAGAAAAATGCTGGGCACATTTTAGTTTACGTGTAGTGACTCTAGAATATATTAAATAATCACTTTCTTAAATATATGATGGAAAATATTGCACATTTTCATGATATTCTTTTTTTTGAGATGCACTAGTTTATGTATTCTCCTAGTGAACGTAATCGTACTGTAACAAAATAACAGTGAAATATAGCCTCTCTAAAAGTAAAGATGAAGATCACATTTTCAAAGAACCTGGAAAAGTGAATATTTTACCATTTTACATGCATGTTTCATAGCTTCGAGTTCATTTTCCTGCAGGCCAGATTACAGCAGTGCCATCGTTAAACCACATGCAGGAAAAACAGTCTGTTTCAAGATGTTAGCTGTCTTGCCGGATACAAACAGTACCTCAAAGGTGTCAAACACTGGCAAACGGAAAGGCACTTTGCCCTTCACTGCTACTCCAGTAAATCAATTTGACCTCTGTGTCAGGTTTTTCTAATTACAATCTTCTAACAGAAAAACTCAAGTCACTCACTTACAGTAAACTGTCTTTTATGGAGAGACAGACGTTTCCTGGACCAGGCAAGATGTGTTGGTTCACAAATAGTCAGTGTGGCTATAGTGGTCAATGTCTGTAACAGACTACAAGGACGCTTTCGTTGACAATAAGTGCACAGAATTAAAGACATACGGTACTTAACAAGTGTTTGACACCCTTGAAGAACTACACCATAGATTGGCTATCAGCTGTAGCCATTCCCACCTAGCTGACTTCTCCTTCCAGAAACAACCAATAGCTGACATGCTCAAGCTAATAAGG
This sequence comes from Synodontis membranacea, assembly GCA_025674565.1. NCBI lineage: Eukaryota > Metazoa > Chordata > Actinopteri > Siluriformes > Mochokidae > Synodontis > Synodontis membranacea. Next base: position 11,196,006 of record JAOVYU010000001.1, on the reverse strand, counting down.
ATGCTGTGTTGAAAGCAAATACCTGTTTTCGTTCCTTAACAACGTTCGGTGGTTGGAGGAACAAGGATTTAATTTGAGACGGACAGAGGTGTTAGTACCAGAACTATTAATTACTTGCAAAATACTGAGCCAATCATTAGAAGATATAAAATATATCTGGTGATTTTATGCAAATGAATGTTAAGAAGGTGATGAAGCTCTCATAAGTGGCTGCACTTTGTCTTTTTAGAGTACTGGATAGCTCATGCTTATGAATTTATGATGCTCCACAGAAGAAAATCACTTCTGTTATACTGTAGTTTCTGAATGGCATACCTATTCATGCATTTTTAAAAAATATTATGGTGGGTGAATGAACAAGTTAAGAAGTTATGCCACAAAGACATTAGAAAGCACTGCTACACACGTTGCTAATGGTTTTCTAATAACTCCTGCTTAGAATAAAGTCATAGATATGATTAGCTTGTAAGCTTCCATACAGCCATACACCATCTGTGGTGTTAGACAGAATATTCTATGCTATATAATGCCAAATGTAACTTATTGTTCAGTTTTAAGACTCTGGTCAGGCTTCAGCAATGCCATAAGCATCCCATCTTCTATAATAACAGCACTGATACACTGGTGAGCTACTCCATGGTCATTACCCATCTACCACTAAAGCTTTTTTTTTTTTTTTTAGGATGTTTATATAAGTTTTTTTTTTTTTTTTATGAATACGATCTAACGGGATGGTTAGTGTTAAAGTTTGTTGAATTAATTTCGTTAAACTTTGATGATGCTCTTTAAATTATATTTGTTTGCACAGTTATCTATTAGTTTTGATTAGAACATAGAACGGCATGTCCCCCTTGTGTCGCTACATTTTCCAAGCTAACCTGAAACAGGCAAAAAAGGCACTCACTGTCATGTAAAACACAATCACATGCATAATATAACATACACACAGTCATTAACCAGGCTAGAGATCAAACTGGAAACGTAATTGTGAATATATGAAGCTATTATTAAAGTAAGACCCACACTTACTGGTAATCAAATGATCCATCCTGGTCTTTGTGGTCCACTGGGTCCAAAGGGAGGTCCTTTTTATCTCTCACTGAGGTCAATTTGAGTGAAAGGGCTCAGAATTAACACATGAACTTCAGCTCAGTAAATCCAAATCTTTTATGTACCATACCTACTGAATTATACTCAACTGCACTGCATGTTCAGTATAATACATATAGAAATATATTAATATATTGTATATACTGCAGGGCCCTGTGTGGGTGTGTGTTACCTGGATATTTCCCTCCTCGGCTCCTCTTGATAAAGCAAACAATGAGTAGGATGAGAATGAGGAGTGCAATGGCACACATGAGACCAATGAACCAACCCTGTGTGGCAATGTCGACTTGGTCCGTACTGTAGGCTGTCAGACAACACACACACACACACACACACACA
>JAOVYU010000001.1:11105902-11123211 GCA_025674565.1 Synodontis membranacea | reverse complement strand
TGTACATATGCATATACTATATTTATTGCACTTGCTGCTCTTTGCACTTCTGATTAGATGCTAAACTGAATCTCGTTTCTCTGTATTCATACATGTGTCATGACAATAAAGTTGAGTCTAAACTAATCTATTATGCAGAACTATTACACTCAACCCCAAACAAGAAGACACATCATCAGAACACAAGGCCTCCTGGAGTGGAACACAACGGCGACAAACAGGACGCACAAACACTTCTGATCCTCAAATTCCATCACCTGAGCAACTCATCAGAGAGGAACAAGACACTTGGGGTAGCTCTGGTTGATTCAATTCCCCCTACAGAGGTCGAATATACAGTACAGTGCTCTCCATATGTCATGCTCCTTGTCAGCCTTGAACAGGAATTTGAGGCTACAGTGAGCACAAGCTCACCAAAACCGCACAGGTGAAGACTGGATTGGACCAGGGGACGTTTTCCAATTTTCCTCTGTGCAGTTTCAATAAGACTCTTCTTGGCTGACAGGAGAGGAATCCAGCGTGTTCTTCTGCTCTTGTAGCCTGTCTGTCTCAGGAGTGATATACTGTTCAATCTGAGATGCTTTTCTCCTCACCAGCGATGTAAAGCCTGGTTACATGAGTTACTCTGGCCAAATACTTTAGATCTGTATGATTTTACATATTGTTATATTGTTGCCACATGGTATAATAGGGTTCAAATCAGAAGATTGAAATGCTCGTTACAAAATTTTAGGAAATTATTTTCTTTCTTATGATCACAAGTACAGTATATTTTTCTCCTCGTGATGTTGAAACCTCTATCTAAAGTAGCTATGATCAGAATCATTTTTGTTAGAACACAGAAACATATATTCTCCTTTTGTTAGAAAAGGTCAATTGTGCATAACGTTTATGTTTATAATAGTTTATAAATGGTGCCAAGAAGACCTGTAGAACCTCACAGACGTCTTTGGTAAGTCTCTCTTGGGGAAGGAACCTGAAAAGTTCTACATTAAAAAAACTCTCTCTCTGTAGGACAGCGTCACTGCAAAACAATACAAAATTATTCAGGCTGGTCTTTTCCAGGATGACAATGTCCACATCCACAGCTCACGAGGGCTCACTGAATGGTCTAGTGAGTATGAAAATTATGTAAATCATATGACCTTCGCAGTCACCAGATCTAAACCCAGTAGAACACCTGTGGGAGATTCTGGAGCAATAATAATATGACAGTGCTCACCACCATCATCATTAAAATACTACCCGAGCGAATAGCTTTTAGAAAACCGTGTTTATCCCTGCAGTATTGTTCCTGAGATTTCCAGAATCTCTTCCGAGGGGCATTGAAATGGTTTTAAACTTGTCTGGAGGGTACCATATAGACACTGCCTTGAGCAATGACACACATTGTGCTCTACATGCAAGAACCATCGCCATGACCATGGACAGTTTAAGAATGCTTACATTAGTGTGTGCTCAAAGATTAACAGCCTTCAATTAAAGAAAGCATGAAATGAATATTATCCTACCTGTTTTTCTAAACCCACCTGCCTTTTAATACTAATAATGACCACGTGGCTTTATAAACCACACTCAGATTATACGCTTTTTATATGTGTTTGTGTCTGTATGCTGGGCAACAAGGAGAACAATGCACAGTTCAAGCCCTACACAGCAGTTCAAACAGTTTATAAAAGCACATTCAAGTAAAGCTAACAAGCCTGTTGATAACGCATCTCTGGAGCCAAATTCAACCACGTATACACAAATAGCCATTGAGTCGGAGGATTATGAATAAAAAAAAAAAAAGGAGTCTTTGGATTTGCGACAGCTGGGCTACTTGCTGTCAGTCCCATACCTTCTATTCCTTCTCTGTCTCTCATCCTCTCTAAATTGATCTTAGGCCCATGTGCTCTCTCTCACGGAGACAGAGAGTGGACTAAGGGTCAGATTAATGGTAGCAGTCGAGAACAGCTGCTGCCGCAGGCAAACTGGGCGCAATCGTATCCTGTCTTCCTCTTTCGCCCTTTCTTTTATTCATTATTTTTTCATTTCCTTATTTCCGTTCATTTGTGCTATAAATTCAATCACACTAAAAAAAAAAAAAAAATATGCAAGAAAATGGAAGTAATCAAGCCAAGAATATAAATCAGGGATTTTCGTTAGCTTTAAGCAGAGTAGCATTTTAGTGGCTAGTAGTTTCCCTGTGCATGAATTCTTTTACTTGTTTACTTCTTTTTCATTCTGTATGTGCCTGTCTGTTTATCATCATTACACACCAGCTAGAGTATAACACTGTTATATTTAAAGAATTGTCAAGTACGTAACAGACAGAACTAACTCCACATAATAAATAATGTAACCTTTGGGCAATGAATGGGGTCAGAAGTTAAGATCAGGTTATCCATTTACAAGAGCAGATGTCACATACGCCTTAGCCGGAAAGACAAAGAGCCGAGACCAATATAAACAGCAGGACCCTGAGCGTCCAAGCATCTCTGCCGTACGCCCCAAGCACTCCAGTTACGTGTAATGTGGGAACGAGTCAGGTTGGAAATTGAATGAGGATCCAATATAACTGGGGTGCTGGAAAGGTAAAATGTCAGAGTGGCCTGATTACGACATTTCAGTTCAGTAATTTGCTTTGACTTTCAGGCTGATTGTCAGTCAACAGGACACAGAGTAAACATTTAGAGATCACACAACGTAATTAAGGCAGGACATGAGAAATGAAAACATGAGATAAGTCCAGGGGAGACACGTTCTCTGTGGATTGATAATGATGCCAATATTTAATGTCTTATATTTGATAAAAAGAGATCTATCAACCCTTTTGGTAGTACCATAATCATTATATCATTACATAAAGGTGCACTATGTAGGATTTAGGAGGATCTATGAACAGTACAGAATATAGTATTCATAAGTATGTTTTGTTTCTGTGTATAATTACCGGGAACTAAAACTGTGATTTTCATAAAATAGTTTTTTCATAAGCTTAGAATGAGCCCTTTATATCTCCATAAGGTGAGGGGTTCACTTCTACAGAGCTGCCATGACGCACCGTTAGAGTAGCCCAGGATGGACGAACCTCTAAAAAAAGCGCCTTGTGTGTTTTGTTTTCAATCCTGAATGTAGCCCCGAAAGGATGACAAAGAAGACACAGAAGAAGAAAGAAGAGGAATCAGTGTTTGCTGACGCTGGCTAACAGGTTTGAGAAAAAACCCAAATTTTGAAAATAAATAAATAAACAGATAAGCATACTTATTATTTAGCCTGGAAAAATCAAGCAAGTGTGATTGTAAGTACTTGGAAGTACACTGCCCACCGTACATTCTAATACACGTTTGGAAAGGGAGGGGTAAGGCAGGGGTAAGGGAGGGGCATTCAGTTGGATGAATCATTTATAGCGGACCTTTAATTATACATGTGCCATACAGACCATGCAGTGAAATAGCTGTCATTATAAGGAAACATATGTGAATGGAACAGGTTAACATACAGAAGCCTGCCAGTTAGTAATCTGTCAGTCGGTAATCCAGCTACTGTCCTGATATCTGATGGGGTCACTCTTCAGACCCATTTTACACTTAGGGAAAATAAATGGTTGAACCCGAGACTGCGTTAACGATAACAAAAGCACTTCCCTGCACGTCAGTCACAGAATGGCTGCCACATGCGGGCCTATTCATGCTCTCCTCTCTGGTGTGTGGGTTCAGCCTCCCTATCAACAGGAGGTCATGTCGTTGCTTCAGTTAATTGCTGGCCAGACTCCCATGTAGCCTGCAGAAGTCTGGACCATGCCTTTGGTTTCCCGCCAGTGTGCTCATGCACCCCCTTCTCTAACACGAACGCACAGACTCTCAAACACACAAGAGGACGTTTCATGGGACAATAGGGCAAAGCAGCTGGACAGCAAGACCGCAACGTAGTCCTGAATAAATGATTACAGGACAGAGAAAAGCCATCTGTAGTATAGACCAAACATCTGCTTCAAATCAATAAGAAACCTAGCAAAAGATTGTATAAAAATTCATTTGTTCTTAATGCTTGTCATTATTGTTCAGTGCTTTAATTCGTGCAGGTATACTCTTAATATTCCACTGCATGACAGAGTGATACTTGATGCTGCTGTTGATGATGATGATGATGATGATGATATCACTTCCATGTAGGACTCAGTGAACACTTGTTGTGTATGTAAAACACTAATGATGATCTGGTACCCCAAACACGCCTCTGAGAGTTCTGCTAAAGGGAGATGGGGGTTGGCTAGAGGAAAAAGAAATGGTGATCCTTCCAAGCACTAATCCCTTCAAAATAGATGTCAAGACATGCAGAGAAACACTGGCATGTTGACATCTGTTATTCCCTAAAGGGACATGGGAAGGTACGGTGACACAGACCTCATGGCATACAGTCTGCTTGCTGGAGACGCACTGAATTTCAGAATCCCCTCTGTGAAGCACCTGGAGGCACGCTTATTATTCCTGGAAATGAAACACTTGCACCAAAGTCATGGCTACTGTATGTAAAGCTTTATTTACTGGGACAGTCACTGTCAATACCTGACATCTATATTAACAATCGGATTTATTAAGGAATAATAATCTCTGCTATTTGTCCGTATCTTTATAATCACATGTAGTCTGACAGGTTTATTAAGAAGTGAGGAAGAAATATATATACATTTTTTTTAATATAGACATAACCCAACACATTGCATTACTACAATACTGCTGCTTGTTTGAGCTTTTTTTTTTTAGCCAATAATTATGGCTTACTGGTGGTTTGTAATATTTAAAGAACCAGTTAATTTTGTGGTAATTTTTTTTTTTTTTTTAAATTCATTGCTGCAAATCCGTAGCAAAATGTGGTGTGCCAACAAAAAGATATAGTGGACAGCAAATACAGCAACCCTGGCTAATATTTAGCAGTAATATTCATTTATCCAAGCGTTTTATCCTGGGCAGGTTTGCAGGGAATTCAGAGCCTATCCCATAAACACACACATGCACCTGCGCACTCACTCATCCACAGCTACGGACAAGTTACGGACACGGCCGATCTGACTACCCGGATGTTTTTGAACGGTGGAAAGAGAAACTGGAGAAACTGGAGGAAATCCGCACAAAGAAAGGGAGAACACATGGGAACACTACACAGACAATAACTTGAACTCAAGAGCAAAGCAGGGAGCAGTGCGCTGGGAAAGCCATCCATTGCCGTGCAGGGCCGTCACAGTTCATACTTATTCATAGAAACCAGGAAGCAGGGTAAAGAATTAAATTCAGATTTCTTTCACAGAAATGCGTTCAGCTTTACTTCCAATCAATTCTTTTCTAAGCAAAACTATTCATCTCTAATGAATACCAGGATTCAGAAAGACTATGAAAACAGTTCAATAGAGTAATCACAGACAATCTGGAGCACACATGGGCAAAAGAAGTGGTATGTACCGTATCATCTCAGGCTAAAATAAATATTTCATAGATGCTCCTTCATCCCAGCAAGGGTGTCTGCCTATCCCCCTGTTTACGCTACACTAAACCCTCTTCATACTACACACTACATCGCACGGAGTGATAGCAACTCTGAATTTAAAGTGACGTTATTTTCTTTGTCAGTACCACGCTCTGACATTTACCACTAAGCCACTATGGTTCATTAGGCTATAATCATTCTGCACTCCTCGATTGGATGCTGAGCACTTTGTGCGAATCGATGGACTCGTGTGCGGTCAAGGAGCATTCACTTCCCACATAACTACCGTCAAAAGAGAGAAGCACAGACACTGACCTCTAGGGTTTGACATTCAAGAGAGGAAAAGTACTGTAGCTCGTAACTTCATTAGCGAACAAGCAATCAGCAACTTTTACAACCCGGACAATAAGATACAAGACTCAAGAGGGACAAGAGTGAGAATGGGCAAGATTTACACAAGTATCACTTCTTGACCTTTGCTGAGAAAAGACCTTCACTTCCACTGTCTGGTCACATGAACCCCTGTCCACAGTAGCTCAATATAAAGGCAGAGCTGTAGTCTGTAATGACTTTTATATTATTATACAGTATATACATACACATATTAGTGACACTTTAACAACAACAGGCTATACTGTCAGCATTTATCAAATAATAAAGCTCCCGAGCTGGAGGTTTAATTAATAGAGCATCTTACTGAGTAGCATAACCTGCATAGCAAGATTGTTGATTTAATATTTTATGACCACTGTTTGAATCAGTACAACCATTGAATTAAATTGCCTGGGAGTTAAAAAAAAACAAAAAACACACAGCTACGTATCACTGAGGGGGTTGTAAAATATTAATAGGTCAATCAGACAATCTAAACGAACCGAGATTCTATTTATTTCACCATTACATAAAAACTAAAATAATTCACTGTTTTGCAAATGTAACAATGTTAGTGTTGTGCAATAGATGTATATACAGTACATCAATAATCGTCGAGTTAAACAGACGCAACCTTTCCATTTTATTCTATTATTTTTATTCTATTGTTGTTTTTATTTATGCTGCACTCAAATTTCCTTCAGCATCAATAAAATACGTCGTATTGTCTCATTCATTTGTTAACTCTTTTATTTTAACTGCCAATTGTCCACACTGGAATTGGTATATTCTTATAAAGCTACATGCTAATTCATTTCAGTTTTTAACCCTTTAACCCCTAATTACCCACTCGCTGATCTTTTTATACGATCTCCTCAATAGCTCTGTATTCCTGAAATCTTCATTTAGCTGTCCCATTAACCACGCTGCGGTCTCTCGAACCGAGTGCTTTTGCTCTGAAGACTTCATGTGTCTGAATGATATCCCTCTGTGCAGCTCTGTCCCTTTTCGTCTCATTCATACACACAAAAGCACAGGGTTTGATGAGCTCAGAATGTGGCACAGAGGACAGCACGTGAAATTTTCACTGGTTTTGCCACAAACAGCCAACAGCATGTGTAGACTTTCTACATCGATCTCTTTTGTGCCACACATGCGTCATCATGGACAGGTGCTAAATGTCTCTCTTTAGCATCTGGAACAATGAGTTGACCTTGTTAAAAAAAAAAATCATCGTAAGGGTGATGTGCCCTAAATAGCCAAGAAAGAATTAGATAGCGTTTGTATGTTATACATTTTAAATGTGTTGAATTTGTATACTGTACTGTATATATTTAGTCAATAGAAAACAATAAAGAATAAAGTAGCCCCAGTGTTACATGTTCATGGAATAGCTCACTTGACCACCCCCACCCCTAGAGCATGACACACACACACACACACACACACACACACACACCTTTCATTCTCTTCCCATTTGCCAAAAAGAAATCCCCTTGTGATGTATATTGCCTAAAGCAATTCGATTCAACTCAAAACAGTCCAGGAAGAACAATCTTCTGGGATCCAAACCTCTCTGTCTCGTCTCACAATTTGCATTCTGCTTGCCCCTCAAGAAATTTAACAAGACTGCCGAGGCTCATTTTCTTCTTACGTGTATCTATCGCGATCGTTCCCGCCCCTTTTCTGTTAATCGTATCCCTTCCGTACGTCCCTGGCTTTCTTTACCCAGTTTTGGCCCAACAATGGAGACAATTGGTTGTCTCCCTGAGGGCCGAGCTGGGCGAGTTTAAATATCAAAAGGCTCCAGAGAACACCGAGGCAGAGCCCAAGGAGAACTGCTTTAGCTAAACCTCCACTGTCCATCTGCTGGTGTGAGAAGAAAAAGAGGGGAAATGTGAACCGGCATGGCTTATGGACAGTGATAGAATGTTTTCGGCATGTTATCACTTTCATTTTTCTTCTTATTGTTTTTGAGACAGGCAAGCACGCCTCTGTCAGCTGTCAAGTGATACTGCCTGCCAGACACATTTTTTTTTATTTATTTTGATTTTTTTTTTTTTTTTTTACCCCATTGTTCTCCCAATTTGGACATTTGCCAGTTCACACCCACTAGCTAGCTCTTCCCCATCATGCAACAAATACCAACCAGGAACGGTGAAGACCAGCCACTCATCTACAGGGCAGCATTACACACATGGAAGAAAGCATTAACAGCCCTCTTTAGGCTCACAGATAGCAAAGATTGGTTAGTGTTCCTCAAAATGACACTAAGGACACTAAGCCCATCCCTCTCACCCAGACAGCACAGCCAGTTTCGTTTTCTTGGACTCTAAAATATAGACAGCTGTGACATCTTCAAGATTCAAACTCACGAGTTCTCACAGACAGGACCGAAGCTTTTCTGTGAGGCCACACACACACACACACACACACACGTACATATATCCCACTGCTCCTCACAATCTTTGAGACATTTCTTGGATCTTGAATGAATCCTTTTTTTTTATTTTCCATTGTCTGACTGTGCTAAGGAACCACCACACTTGATGGCAAAGCCCGCTGTATAAATGTGTCAATGTACTGTAACAGAACAGATGATTCATTTCAAGTGTCATGTCACATAGCTGATCTTACTGACATCTCAAAGTCTCGCCACAATAATTATATTACAAAACAGCATTATTTATCCACAGGCTGACGCTGCTCTCTGTTACGTGTGCCCGATGTGCATCTAAAGATAATAACAGGCTTTCTAAGCACATGGCCAACCACTTCAGAGGTCTCCACCCCTGACCCTGTGACCCCAGTGACATCACCACTATTAACACTGCTTGTTATCTATCCACAGACCAGCAGGAACATCCAGATCTGTGCAATGGAGGATGGGGAGCAATATATTAAGATAAAAGAGAGGTCCCAATATCCCATCATCACCTTTTCTCTATTGTTCCGAGAGCAGGTGCTGTGATCAAGTGGGGCCTTGTGATCAGAGGCCTGGTTTTGGTTACTATTTAAGTCTCTGTAGAAGAAAAGTGATCTGCTAACAACACACCACAACCATCTAGATGTTCTGCCCTGTTTCAGATCAAGTGAGTTCTACACCACGATTAGTTGCCATGCTTGCCTAAAACGTCAGAAACAGTATGATTAGAGAATATTTTTGTAAGACAACCAGTATGCTTAATGTGGCTAACCAATGCAAACAAAACTGGTGCTAAATACAGAAAGATGTGTTAATCTATGATGTGTTAATCTGACATGTATTCCTGTATTATATTAATGTTGCCAAATGTCTGTATTATATTGCTGCATGTACAGTGGCTTAAATATTTTAAAAACAATCTGAAATAATGAATTAATTCATATAAGCCTGTAGTTCTTTTTGTGAAAATCATATTTAAGCTTTGAAATCTGTATTGATCTGCAATATAAACATTCAATAGCTATGTCACACTATGTCTATCTACCTATCTATCTATCTAGCTATTTATTTATTATTAAAAAAATTATTGTTTTTTAGATTTAGATTTTTAGATAGATAGATAGATAGATAGATAGATAGATAGATAGATAGATAGATAGATAGAATGCATGATACAGTCCATGATACAGGAAACCTCACTACACACGTCTCATAATAAAGACCTACAGTAGACACAATTTTAAGCAAGTGTGTTTTCAGCATTTCTAGCTAATGGATATCCATATATCCACCAAATGAGCAGAAAACTCACTTGGTGTTCTTTAGACATCTGCCCTATAATGAGAGCTCAAATGGCCCTAGTTTCAGTCAAGAACACTTTACACAAAGGTTAAAAGGAGCCTGGGGATCAGATGCACAGCAGCAAGAACGAGAGACAAACCCTCTGCCTTAATGGATTCCCTGCTATCAACTATACAATAAATCAAACAGACTCAAAAAGAAACCACATTAATAAGTAAGTGGTAGAATTTTAAGGCCAAAATATATTATTTCTCAAATGAAACTGATCTCAGCGAAAGACAGTTATATATAAACTGAGCCACAAGTAGCCTCTTCTTTCCAAACACATTCAGAATAAGTAACTTTCTGTCCATGCAAAAAAGTGAGCATCATCATAAACACTATACTGAGAGTACAACCAGGAACGAAGAACCTGCAATTCATAGTTTGACTGTCAGCTCAGATAACAACAGGTGACAGATTAAACGGATAACAGCAGATCTCAACCCAACTGAAGAGCAAGAGGAGATTTTGGGAATTAAAGAATCAATGCCAAGGCTAATTGCTGTGGCTCGTAGCAGCCCCAAACCTTTTATTTTATTAATTATAGATCTAGATTATAGTCACAATATTCAATTATAATTATGGTTAATGATTAATTCCTGCATAAACGTATTGAGGCTGTTCTCGTGGCTTCTGGTGGCCCAAAACTTCTCTTTTCTTCAATTCTAGATATTATAGATTATAGTCACAATAATTGATTATTATTTTAAATAATGATGTTGAGTAAGACACTTCCAAGTGTACATCATACAGTAGGTATATGAAATTTCAAACCTAAAGAGTGCATTTGACTCTGAGAAATAGAAGCAATTTCCAGTGTTTATTCCAGTTCCTGACAAGACATCAGTTGGGATGTTAAAGCACTCAAGCCTGACTTCTGAGTGCTTGTAAATTCAGCCTATGAAGCATCTGTCCAGATATGAAGTCTGCAAATCACTCATCTCTGGCAGTTTACAGTCCATCTGCAACCACTACGGATATGCGTTACTGGCTTCAGCTGGTTAAGTGAGTCATGGAGTGGATAGATGGATGAACGAGGGAATGGATAATGCAAGATTATATTTACTGTAGTAAATAAAAATGATTAGGCTTTTAAGTGTACCATGCGATCCATGAAAAGATAATAGACAGAATATAGACAGAAGAGACAAATGAGGGAATGAAGAAAGTACTGCGAGAATTTATTTGGGAGAATCTGCAAGTGCTTTCATATAGAAACGACCAATAAATTTGAAGCCAAAAATTTACATACACCTGGGCTAAAGACGTTCACAACGCCACACAGATCCCATTATGATTTCCTATGCAGATGTCAATTATGATATCTATTTTATTTCCATAAGAGGTCATTTCCAAATGATAATTATTTCCGCTTTTGCTTACTATGTCAGATACATTCTGCTTTTATTTGACGGAACTGCCTTTTATTTCTTATCTTGAATCAAACATTCGTTATAGCCTTCCACAAATTTCTCACAATATTTTGCTCTAAATTTTGCTCATTCCTCCCGACAGAACTGGTGTAACTCAGTCAGGTCTGTGGGCCTTCTTGCTCAGACACACTTTTCTAGTTCGGTCCATCAATTTTCCGGTCAGGGCTGATGTGTGGATTTGTAAATCTGAACAAACGTCTTTAGCCTAGGTGTATGTTGTGACCTCAACTGTACCAACCGCTAATACTATCATCACATGTAGGTAGTGTGTTATACTGAATGCTGAACACATTGTAGTTTGGCCAGTTTCTCCTTAAGGTTTCGTGGTAGAAGAACATTGCACCTGCTCTACTCATTAGATCACCAATAGAATATATCCTGAAGCTCTTGGAGCTTATGAGATTTCTCACCCTGCAGAACGTAGTGGATGCTTCATCAGAAACGCCAACCCCCTACCCACCCCTCTGTCTTTTCTTTTAAAATACAGGACGCTTTCTTCCTCCATACAAGCAAATGTGACATTTTACTGCTCAAAGTCCACAAATTTAAGCTGCTTTTAGATTAATCACTCCATGCATCCATGCTGTTCAACATGTTGAAAATATTTGCCTTAATATTCCGGCCTAATTTATGAGCTTATCCTATAAAAAAAATAAATAAATAAGAAAGCTCCTGGGTCCAGAGGGCTCATGGGGTCCATCAGGGTGGAAAGGCATCTTCAAAGACCCAAGAAACAGCCCTGACTGTAGCTGTTTAAAATACAGGTCATTCCGGGACAAGAGGATAATGCATCAGCTGCAGATCTAAACATCTTTTGCATTTTCTGCAGATATACTATTATAAAACAGATATTATCATGATATTCACATCCTACTATTCTTCTCTCATCATATACTGAAGCGAACATAAAATACAGGACAATAAAGCACTATACCTGCCAGATGGCCACCTTGCTTTGATGATGCACATAAAAAATGAACAAAAGCAAAATGTCATTGTTTTAAGTTCTTTGTGGTTTTAAGGCTGGAAAGTGACTTTGATCAGAGTTAGATGTGAGGCTAAGGCCATAGACACCTTCGACCATAAATAACAATTCAACAATAACACAATATACGATTGGAAAAATCTTCAAAGTATTTCTTTGAAAAGATATTCCCTGCTGGAGCCCAATCACATTTCATTCACATGACCATTTTTACTGTAAAGACTTTCATTCTTTCAGCTAAAGAGAAAATCCCTGAATATGGAAATGCAGAGTTTTGATGAAAGGGTAAGCCCTCTGCAGGCAATTACTGCACACTTATGCATGAAACTCTAAATCTGGAGCCTGATTTTCAATGTCAAATGATTTAGCTAGTTTGCCCTTGTGACAATCTAAAGGTCCATTAGGAGAATAAAGACAGCATGAAGCAACGTTCATAAAAGTCTGCTAATAATTCCACATGATGACACACATGCAAGAGCTGAAGATTTAAAAAAAAAATCACACACGGGCATCTAATTATAACATACGTTTAAGGAGGTGGTTGGCTGCTACCTGCCCCATTCAATACTACATTAATAATGCATTACCTTTAAAACAAAAAAAATAAATGCATTTCTTAATAGTAATGTGTAAATTATAAGTAAGGATGGAATCAAAACATTTATTAAAATGACACTGATAATGTTTATTTTATAGGAATAAGAAATGGGATAATATTTTCTTCTTTTTTTTTAAAGGGGTGACTGATGGCTTTTTTTTGTGTGTGTCCTGAAGACACTAAATGATTATCTGACATCCCTAAATGATAGAATTGCACAAACGTGCTCTAAAGGTTATTTGACTAACAAAACTACAACCAGTCAGATACATGCTGCTACCCAGCAACACTAGACCCAGTGAGTTTTTCCATTTAGAATCAATGAGTTATTACGGATGATATACAAAACCAAAGCTTAATGTGCCACAAATCGACATTACATGACATGAGTGCATTATACTACATCGCCAAACAAGGCACAGCTATGTTGCTTTAAATGGAAGCAAATGGTTTAGGTAACAGTACAGACCTTCTGAATAATTAAAAGAAATTCATGCATACGCTAGAGGCCAAAATGCATTGATTCATGTCCCGGCACAGCTGCCAGTCTCTTCTTATTTTACCTTTCTTTTAAATCCAAATGAACCAGACAGTGTATTTACTGGCCTGAACCCAGACAGAGTGGCCTTTTGGGCTTTTTTTTGAGTCTTGGATTACTGTTTTGCCATGCTGGTTGCTGTTCCAAGGCCCGGGAGCAATCTAGCAAAACATGATGCCCTGTTAAAACAAGTGAAATGCTGTTGCCGATCCCTTTTAATCGTGCCCTCCTCCAGACGCACACTTCTCTCACTAACTCACCCCTCGTTGGGAGCAAGCTGCTGTTTCAGAGCTAAAAATAGAGCATCGGAAAAAAAAAAACAAAGGCCAGCAAACTTAAAGGTGTGCATCCAGTTGGTGTATGAGAAACCTGAGCACTTGGCTTCAGGGTGGAGGGGAAAAAGACTATCCTATTTAAAGGTATTGATGTTCTTGGGAGGAATGAAAAGTGTAGCATACTGTATGTTACTTCTTATATAAAAAAAAAAAAAACACACAAAGAAAGCCATATCCATAATATATCCACATCTATGATATTTTATTATGTTGTTAAACAATATAGCCTACATTTAAACACTTATTATGGCGTGCATATACTGTACTGAGAAATACAAAGTATTAGAGAATTGACTATAGTATTCTGTAGGGGACTTTTATTGCACAATTCCGAGAAAAAGATGAGACGATTCCTCTAATGCTGTTTTAATTGCAGGCATCCAGTACCTGCAGTGACCAGCACGGAAGGGCAAATACCGCTCTATGTAATATTATAGACATGATGCCAGGTAGGAGGATTACTTAAAATTAATCCACATGGCAGAAAGTTAATATAACGTGTAAAAAGAGTTTTAACAGATTACTCTCCTCTCCTCAAGCTACAGACTGTACAAAAAAATAGGAACACTGTGCTATTATGAAATCTGCATTTGAAAATATTACTTTTGTTATATTCCAATAATTCAGCCCATACTAATTTTCATTCAGATATTATTTTGTGTAACACAAGCTGATTAAAATGTCGCCATCTAATGGTGACTTACGGTACTCCAGTTCAGCACAAGCAGGGAAACTGCAAGTCACTATCTGCAAGTTACTGTGCACTAAAATAACAGAATGCTTGATTTTAGAAAAAAATAACACTATGAGTCTGGGCAAATGCCTACAATATGGCAATATTAGCTTGCAAAAAATATAAATATATATATATATATATATTTTGCATACTTTATTTAGAGCTGTCGTCACATTGGGGCTCTGGGTAATCAGGTTGCATCCTGATGTGAAACCCATGGCAACACTTGCTGTGATCCAATATTATTCTTCCATGTTTACATCAATAGATAATAAAAAGTGAACTCCTTTAATTAACCTAATTAAAGGCTGAATGACGCACTAATATCTATTCCTGCCCATTCAGGTGATCAGACCTCTGCCAACAATCAGACATTCGGAGATCAGACACCGTGGGTCACATTTCACTTTATGCTGAATTAATCCTCAGTGGAACAAAATATTACTGCAATCTGAATAGAGATGATGACATACGTACATCTCTCGCTCATTCATACCAAAGGCTCCAGCTCAGTCAGAGATGTGGGAGTGGGGCTGTGGAAAGGTCACATGGCTATAGATACAATCTTAAGTGGGTCTCATTGTATATTTAATTCATGGTGGAAAAGTT
The DNA here is from genome assembly GCA_025674565.1 of Synodontis membranacea. Taxonomy (NCBI): domain Eukaryota; kingdom Metazoa; phylum Chordata; class Actinopteri; order Siluriformes; family Mochokidae; genus Synodontis; species Synodontis membranacea. The sequence continues at coordinate 11,108,370 of JAOVYU010000001.1, read as the reverse complement.
GTTCAGTCAGTGGAGAAAGTCTGGTAAGATATAGCTTCCCATGCTACTAGGAGTAATCATGAACTGGGACATTATTTCTGTGGACCTTGAGTTATAATAATAGGTGTCAAAATTAATGACTCTGAAAGTGAATTGCATTACTTTGCAAAAGAAAGTATATATTTTATTACCCAAATATATATGGCAAATTGAATTATTCTTAAACTAATAAAACCTTGGAAGCCTGATATAGAAAATTTTACAAACACTTTCTAACTAAAATAGTAATTTCACTTAAAAGGATTATAACAGCAATTTTCTCTACTCAATCAGAGAAAATCTGAGAAATCAGAGAACATGTCTGAATAACTTACTAACAGCCAGCTGCCTTAACAGTTCCGTTATTAAAATACAGACGGTCTCTCTTTTACCTAGCAAATCATTTTACTTTCACTGTTTCTGCCAACACATTCCCATGCATAAGTAACAATTCTCAGAAATCAATTCAAACGATTGACATATAAATGACCAACAAAAAAAGTAACATTTCGGCATATTGCAACTTCTCCTCTGAATCTGATGAAATTTCTTATGAGATCAGGTATGCATCTTGCAGTCGTACTATGATGGCATTGGAATATCATCTTCTGTAAACTGATACTAGGAAATACAGATATATTACCATGTCGTCAATTCTTTAAACCGTCTCATTATCCTACTGTCAAGGATCCTGTAATTAGGTGTTACCTGTATGACTATCTACACCTTCAGTAAAAGGAAAAAAAAAGGGGTAGTATACTTTACCTTTCTTGTAGCTGGGGTGGCACTTTACCTCTTGTATGATTAATGTTTATCTTTCACCTGGAAATGTGGATCTATTGTACCTTTAAAACGAACTCCACGTACTGTACCATTTAGAGCAGGGGTCTCAAACCTGTCCAGAAAGTTCTCATTCTAATCAAGCAGAAGCCACAGCTGAGTCTACTGAAAGTCAACTGATTAAACAAGTGGAATCAGCTGTGGCTTCTGCTTGATTAGAATAAAAAACCTGCACCAACACCGGCCCCTTTCAGGACAGGTTTGAGACCCTGATTTAGAGTAGAGCTTTAAAGATGAACTATACGCAGCATTCTAGGTGAAAGATGGTAGGCAAGCTGTGAGCCTCTGGGTAACACCTCTTTTTTTTTTTCTTGCAGGCCTACTGGATTGTGTACTGAATAGAAGTTATTCTGGATGTGTTCGATCAGCTCAGTGCTTCCTGTTCGTCCTCATTACGCTCGTGTAATGAAGGATAAACTGCGTCTCTCACCTCTGCATATTATTAGGCATTAGGTAGAGTCATGATCTAGGCTAATATCAGTGTTAAACCAACCATCATATGATTGCAGTCATAATACTAAACTTCAGCATCTCCATCACTACAGGCCTGTTTTACGCAGCGGCAGAGGGGCGAGTTTCACCCGGAGCATCATCCTCTCTCTCTCTCTCTCTCTCTCTCTCTCTCTCTCTCTCTCTCTCTTTCTGTCTCTATTCTGCTCTCTCTCTCTCTCTCTCTCTCTCTCTCTCTCTCTCTCTCTCTCTCTCTCTATTCTGCTCTCTCTCTGTCTCTCTCTCTCTCTCTCTATTCTGCTCTCTCTCTGTCTCTCTCTCTCTATTCTGCTCTCTCTCTCTCTCTCTCTCTCTCTATTCTGCTCTCTCTCTCTCTCTCTCTCTCTCTCTCTCTCTCTTCTGCGCTCTCGCTCTCTCTCTCTCTCTCTCTCTCTCTCCTGCATTCGGCCTCAAAAACAACTTATCAGTCTTAAATAAGCCCGTGTTTCAGGACAGAGGCTGTTCTGTTCGTGGTACTCCACCCAGGATGTTTTTAAACTCTTTCTTTTCATTCCTGTCAGTATCACACAGCTTGCTTATAATTTGCGCAGAGCAGTAAAAGATGACACCGCATCACGGAGCTCTGCGCCAATGAGCCTGAGGATGAAGAGGAGGATAAAACTGAGGATTACCACATCATCATCATCATCATCCTCCTCATCCTCCTCATCATTAATATACCCTGGGTTTAGTTCAGAAACCGCAGAATCACAGGCTTTATGTCTTGTCTTGTTCTTCTGTACAGTGAGGCCGCACGATCCGCGGAATGATCGCAGCACTGATGTCCGGCTTCTTACCTTCACAGCAGCACCGATTCACCGCGCAGTTTATTCCTCTGAAGTGATGTAGAGCAGGAACCCTCAGATCTCAGGATAATGATGATGATGATGATGACAGTAAGCTGGAGGTCCTGGCTTCTTCTCTCCGGCTGTTTCCGACACGGAGCGCGCATCCGCTCATCCCACGCGCGCGCGCGCTCCCGCCTCTCACTCCCACTGAAAGTGAACGCGGATCGGGAGCGCGCATCCCTGCTGGACAGGTGTTAAAGTGAACGCGGATCGGGAGCGCGCATCCCTGCTGGACAGGTGTTAAAGTGAACGCGGATCGGGAGCGCGCATCCC
>JAOVYU010000001.1:11082412-11097118 GCA_025674565.1 Synodontis membranacea | reverse complement strand
ACACACACACACACACACACACACACAAAACACACTCCAGCTCACACTACACACACACACACACACACACACACACACACACACACACACAAAACACACTCCAGTTCACCACAGAAAACAGTCTAGATTATATAATCCCTCACAATCACATGTGATCTGGTGCCAGACTCAGCGTTCAGTTTCAGTATCAGACTCTTACAGCTGCCAGGGTATTGGGTAGATTCCACACAGCTGTGGCATTTTTTTTAAAGTTTGAATTCCTTTAGTTTCTATAATATGAATGGCATCTTGTCCTCTGTTCACCTGACACACGCTTGTGTTCATGTTACTAATTCAAAGAGCTGAAACTGAAAGAGTGAAAGCTCCAGTTCGGGCGGTTCATCAGAGAGAAATCTTTCTGCTCATAGCAGTTACTGTGTAAAGTCAGGTTTTGGCAAAGCAGCAAGTGTTTTATTTTTATTTATTTTATGTATTGATTGATTGTTATGGTAGTGCCAGATTGATGCTGAGTGTTGGTATCACGGTCCTATTTCATGTGATTTTCACCAACACAACTGGCATCTTGCGCAAAGGACACACAGTGTTGTAAAGCGCACGTCTCTTTGTTGGAATAAGGCTGGACTTGCTCTGATGTCAGTTATCTATAACCTCTCATGGTAATATTTTATCAAACACTTTTGCTACCTTTTGCTGATTCTATGATTTGCTGATGTAGCACTTCGGTTCCTGTGTTTTTGAACGTCTCGTATAATTTCCTGTTACTGACGAGGAAAATAAAGTTCAAGATGGCATACATGTCACTGTAAGCTTGCCTATTGGATTGTAGTAGTGGGTGTCTTTTCCCGCTTGGGGTGTGATGGAAGCTATGTGTGTGTGAGAGCGCTGGGTTATTTGTTGGTGAGTGGGTGTTATTGGGGGGAGGAGGGGTCGGTGTGTGTCGGGGGGGGGGGGGGGGGGTTAGCGCGGCCAGAGATGACAGCGGCCTCTTTGTCTCTCGTTTCTCGGAGGCGTGTGAACGTGTCTGTGCCGGCCCTGGCTCACGTGTTGTCCCCCTCTCTGTGTCCTTTGTTTGGCCAATCTGGGAGCCGCCCCTAATTGAATGGGATTATATCTCAGCGGGGGATTGATTCCAGGGTCCCAGGGCTGGAACAATGCAGACTCCGCCCTTGTTCCCACCCCTCCTCTCGCTCCTGGTTCCCTGCGGCCAAAAGGCCTTGGTGCCCAGAATGGGGAGATGATGGGAGAATCACCCTCCTGGGAAAAGGAGGCCAGCCAGTGTGATGCCGATTGGAAGTCGATGCCGCGTGCACATAGCGCCATGGATCCATCTGTTGATGTCTGGGCTGTCTGTTTACAAACATGTCTGAGTTGTGAAATCTCCTTTCAGTCCTTTGAGCCTGATAATCTGAGTAATCCGACCCTCCTGTCATATCTCTCTGGTAGTCCGCTCTCCTACCTGTGACTGAGATTATCCCCGTTCCCTGTATGAGAGCCGCGTCTGACTTTCACCTACTGCGGAGGCCTTGTATCTGAGAATCTTTTGTATTCACGCATATGTTCATTTGTGCACAAATGGGAAAAACAGGTGCTAAATAGAGTGGTTGACAAAAAGCCAAAGGAGAGCTAATCTCCGAGGAGTCAGTGTAGCCCTCTGTTCTTGGGCCTAGCAGTTCTTTAACACTTTATTCAGACCCCTCTTTAAGTGGCGTTAACCCCAGAGGCCATAAATTGTGGGGGTGCACATATAAAAGAGGTCAAAGTATGGAGCTCTTGAGGAGCGTGTGTCACATGTCTGTTTCATTTTCTCCACTCCTCTCATGAAATCTGTCCCTGTGTGGAGGACTGTGGCTCGAAGTGTGTGAGAATTTCCTACGCATTGCTACGCACTGTGGGGAAAAAACCCACTGCAGGTCAAAGCCGGGGTCAACGTGACGAGGAATTCCCATGTATATATACACATGGCATTAAATTACTCCATCTCATTCCTGTAGAGCTGCAGTGGAAGCTGGAGGTTCAGAGGTTAAATGTGGCATCAAAACAAGTGCTTTATATTCCGAGCACTTTGCTAATCCAGTTTACCAAGTCTCAGCCAATGAAAAGCTTGTCATTTTGACCAGAATTAACTTTATGCATGTGCAGGAATTCTCTTGTACTCTTTAGAAAAGGGGCAGTGATGTGGAAAATGCTCTTCGGAAAAGTCCAGAAGTTGCCACCCTTACCTGAATTTCAATCCAAGTACTGTTGCCTTGTAAATTTGGTCATTTCCCTGCACCTGGTCCACCACTTGATCTACCCATTTAATGAACAGGTCTTCCTGAGTCGGTGTAGGAGAAATGGAGAACCAGCTGGGAGGAATCCAGGACAAAGAACTAATCCAGTAACACAAACACATCCAAAGATGCTGGAAAATCTGCATGCTGGCTATTATAAGAGATGGTTGGACATGCTTAATTTAGCAGCGTTCCTGAATTCCGATTTGTAAAATGCAGCTTGTCCCATATCCTGCTTTGTAGGTCATTTATTTGAATATTGAAATTTGTTCTTCTGGCCTTGTTTGAATCTTGTGCTTCACGGCAGGTGACCGTGATTTTTAGAAGCCTTAAAAAAAGACTTCATGTTCTCTTGTAATATGTGAGGTTCTTCCAGATCAAGCGTATTTTAGATTGTCAGTAATATATCTTCTGAAAGGAACTTTGTGGTGACTGTCATGGGTTCCGTAGGGACCCCGAGCCATCCCCCTACTTTTGGCCAACAAGTACAATAACGTATGATGTTTACAGTTCCAGTAGTTCCAAGGAATGTAAACATGATATGAACGGGTTATATTCACGTAGCACAGTCGAACCATTGATAGCGTAGTGTTTGCGCTGCCTCATGGCTACTCGTGACATTAAGCGACGTTTAGTCCACTTAAGCACTCAGCCACGCACTTCCAGATGCCTCCTGCTCAGCAGGTTAAGCAGGCACTGAGGAGAATGAGGGCAGTCTGTACGTTACTGTTACCTCAACATTCTTTTCACTATGAGCTTGTGATTTAATGACGCGTAACTCATAAACCGATTTTAGTTTCTAAAAGATGTGTGAAATAAAATGTTTTGTTTAAAACCTGATTCTGTCTCTTTGTTTAACATTACTCTTACAAGTCCTAAAGCATGTCTCTTTAAAGCGTACGTGTCTCCCAGGGGCTAAAAGGAGCTGGATACTGAGCTGCCTCGGTTGTGCCTGTCACACCTGTAACCACAAGCGATGCACTTTATCATCTTACGGGTCGTCTATGACCTGATGGGGTGATTTTTCTTGGTAACGCGGCTGCTCAATGGCATGAGTGAAGCAAATGAAAAATGAATGAATGAACCAAAAAAAAATAAAAAAGGAACATTTATGTCTTTATTTTGTAACGGGGAGTATTATTCAGTGTTGATCATGTAGGATTATGTTGACCAGTGTTGATTGTTGCTCATTCATGACTTAAAAACTCAGTACAGTATAACGTAATAACGTTTTTGTGCCCAAACCATTGGCCCAAAGTACGCAAAATAACTAATTAAGCATAATTGCGTATTGAGGTGAAACCATTTGTCTCCTGCATCCTCTGGTGACTGCTGAAGGCTTTGTAATCAGAGGAAAAAAAGGATTTGTACCTCTGACCTACAACCACAAAAGTCTTGTTTTTAATTCTGCACTGAAGCATATTTGTGTCACAGTGCAGAGACGGGGATTATTGGTAAGTTTTGTGACTCCTCTTCTGTGGGTTTTAGTCGCCGTTTCTGAGTAATATTGTCAGAATAATATTTTATTAGTGTTGCGATGCGCAGATATAGTGAGCTAATGATGTAGCAAGGGAAGAGTGATATAAATATATTATACATGTAAATAAATGTACAGTGTTTTATAAGCATGCAGTATATGTAAATTGATTAGCTGAACTGTTGGGGTAATTAAAGTGCTATAGAAACATTTGCTATTAAATACACACACACACACACACACTGATATTATGTAGGCCCGCCTTGTGCCGCCAGACTGCTCTGACACTTTGAGTCATGGACTCCGCGAGACCGCTGAAGGTGTGCTGTTGTATCTGACACTAAGATTTTAGCAGCAGATCCTGCAACTTTAGCAACATGTCCTGTAAGGTGGAGCCTCTTTAGATCAGACTTGTCTGTCCAGCACGTCCCACAGATGCCTGATCATGTCATACATCACACCTTGACCTGTTTGTGATGTCTTCAGATCATTCCTGAGCAGTTTTTTGCAGTGTGGCAGGGCTGTTATCTCATCTATCCACATGATATAAAAGAAACCTTGTTCATCAGACCAGGCCACCTTCTACCGTTGCTCCATGTTCCAGTTCTGATGCTCACATGCTCTCATTGTAGGTGCTTTTGGTGGTGGACATGGTTCACTCTGACTAGTCTGTGGTTATGCAGCCCGGTACACAGTAAGCCGTGATGCACCGTGTGTGTTCCGACACCTTTCTATCAACTTTTTCAGCAGTTTGTGCTCCAGTAGCTCATCTGTGGCATCAGACCAGGCAGGCCAGCCCTCGTGTCCCACCCATGACCCTGTCGCTGGTTCACCTGTTCTCTTTCTTTGGACCAATTTTTCTGGGTAATGAACACTGTATAAAGAGAACACCCCACAAGACCTGCTGTTATGGAGAAACAAAACCTTTGAGTCTTCCAGCCATCACAGTTTGGAGCTTGTTAAAGTTGTTCAGATGCTTATTCCTGCCCATTTGTCCTACCTTCAAAAACACCATTTTTGAAAGCTGACTTCACTTCATCTTGACATGTGCCACTGTAATGAGGTGATGAGTGTTATTCCCTTCACCTGTCACTGGTTTTAATTATCTGCTGTTCGGTGTAAGCGTGAAAGTACAGAGAGGATCTTATGCCATGTTAGTAATATGGTCACTGTTTCACACAAAACACTGGTTATGTGTAAGACAGTTTTCTTTGTTGATTCATGACTATTGATGGACAATCGACATTTGACCCATTTAGTTCATCCAAGCTTCATTCTTAGACATTTATTATGAATCCAGTGACCATCTAGAGTCTCTCTGTTCTGTAGTTTTGCTGGGGCCAGGATGATGACTCTCTCCTTTGCTGCCTGTAGCGTGCTGATGGCCGTGTTCAGCCTACGAGAGGCAGGAGACAGCATTTCTGACTTTTGCTGAGCAAGCAAAGATAATTGGAGCCAGATGACTGTCCTCCTGACACAAAACCTATCTGGGCTTTCTTTAGATAAATGCAGCGACTGTAATTGAAAGCACTGCCACCATCATCTTTGATCCAAACGGAGCATAAATTTCGAGGTGTTTTTGTGTTCGTATGTAATTAGTTACACGTGTAATTTGTTTGTCATGTAGCTGTTAGCGTGTCCTGCAATTACTGTATGTGTTGCATTGGGGAGCACTTCCTGTTAGGGGAAAAGGCAGGTATGGCAAGGCTAAATTATGTGTTATAGTTAAAGTGATATGAATTATCAACTGTTCATGTATGTTTTTGCTGTCCTGTCTCTCAACAGGGCCCAATGGTTCTTCTGTGGATTTCGTAGAGACCTTGTCTCCCTCCAACTCCCCTTTATTTTTTTTTTTATCCACCCAGTGTAGTGGCATCGTTCCCTACAGGATCATGTCTGCAGCACAGACACAGAATGACAATGAGCAGCGCTGGAGCTGCCTGGAGTCTCTGGGTTTAAGTCCCAGAGAACTAGTTCTGGCTGAAGCTTTGCAGATGGAGTACGATGCGCTCTCTCGCCTTAAACAGGATAAAGATCCCACTGGAAGGGGAGAGTCTGAGAGTAGCAAGACCATGCCATCCAGGAATACACAATCTAGAGGTATCCCCTGCCCACCTGGGACAAACTTACGGCAAGGGCTATCGGGGTCTGATCCGATTCTCAACCTCATCCAGCCTGGAGTTTCCAGCCCATCAAGATCGAACGTCGATCCTCATGGCTACAGCAAGGAGCCCCTCTATATCCTGGAAAATCCCGGGAAGAATGATTACGAGAGGATGACTGAAGGACTTACAAAGGGATTGCCACCTCCGGATGAACCTCCTCCAGCAATCCCGCCAAGGAATCCAATACCTCAACCAGACTCGTTCCAGCTCTGCAGGGGTTCAGCTCCCAGAGACGTGAACCTGTTCAGCCCTGAGGTGGACCAACCCAAGCTTCCCTGTGGAGAAGCCATGAACTATGATAACCTGAACGACTCCCTTCTGAGGCTTAGTGGAGGTAGGCAGTCACCTAGGCAACAAAACGTTAACGGCGACCAGTCTGGGAAGCCTGTGGCTCGCAGCAAGACTCTACCCCCTCAGGTGCCACCTCGCACATACTTGTCTGGGCAAAAGGCTGTCAGAAACAACCGCCGAGTGTCAGCTGATCCGGTACGCACTACAAAGAAGTAATGTCTCCAGTGTCAGGTCTGATACATGATACAGTAGTTATATCATGGATTAAAGCTTTACTATTACGTATTACTAAAAAAACAACAACAATTATTTATGTAACGTGTATTTAATTGTGGTGTAAAAATTGGGACAGATTTTACCTTCCTGTCGTGCAGGTGTCACTTCGTTCCAGGCTCAATGGATTTGGCTATGAGCTCTTCCAGGTTTCTGAGGAGCGTGATGAGGAGGTGGCTGCCTTCTGTCATATGCTCGATGTGTGAGTTCTCCTTAATGCTCACGTTCTTCTTCAGAAAAAGAAAAAAGTGAAAAGAATAAAAGGGAAAAAAAAAAAAAAGAATGTCAAAACGTCATGCCCTGCGGTTGTGTAACATTTTTACATCGTCAGTAGTTCAGCAGTAGTTCAGTTAACATGCACATGTTGATGTAACCGCAGGCAAAGGCTGATTCTCATAATATCTGGAAAAGCATATTTGCTAACAAACACCTTGCTAAAGAGTATAAACCACAGCTTACACAATACTCAGTATATTTGCTTTTGGAGATATGACTGTTTGCTTAGAATGGGCTTGTTCAGTTTTCATTTTTCCATGATGAATACTTACTTACTTAATTAATTCATAAAACAAAGTACATATTTAATTGTTGAGTTATTTAATTGGGCATAAAGACTAAACAAAAAAAAGCCTCAATAGGGATATAAAGCTCCAATAAAACATCGTCAGAACAAAGGCAAAATAAAACTAAATAAACCAGGACATTTTAAGCTGAACTTGAAGGCTGCTATGTTTGATCGGAACAACAAGACTAAGTACCGTTTCATTAAACTACTTTTTCATGAGAACACAGATTACATTATTATAAATTTCAAAAGCACACTGAAGAATAAACTAAAACTAGATATATTCCATATAACTTCTGTATAGACTAACATAAATGCAAGCAGTATGACTAAATATTAAGGCAAAGCAAGATGATCAGTAGTTATTCAGATTATTATTGGACAAGTCTTTAATCAGTTTTCTGAGTTGGCTTTAATTCATGGATAAGGGCATTGACATGTAGATCAGTGATCTAAAAAAACAAACAAACAGAAAGATATTCGGATGCAGCACAGTGGGAATGTCCGTGTTGTTTAGTATGATGTGATCTGAGTGCAGCGTTGATGTGTGCAGGTTGCGCTCGGCTCACCCGTGTACAGACCGCTCTAAAAACGCGGGGTTTGTGTGGAGCCCGTGTGTGGCGCAGGAGGAGCAGCAGCAGGGCCTCGGGGTCAGCATAAAGGTCACCGTCATTGGTGAGCACATCCGAGAGCCACTCATCTTCACCTGTGACGGTAAGCCAGAGTGTGATGACATTCCGAATGTTTATCTGGACAAAACAGTGTGGCAGTTGACGGAGTATTTTATCGATCAGTGCATTTACACACAAAAAAAACAAAAAAATTCACGAGTCAATTTGTGAAAAGTGAATTTCTTTCAGAAATGTGTTGTGCTGTTGCTCTGCTGTAATTACTGACGCTATAAACATACTTATGTTGTCCAGTGTATATGTTCTGTTCCAATACATTATGGTTTCTATAGTAACAGCTTCCACAGTAACGTATTGCACTTATTGTCACATAAATGAATAATGGGCTTTCTGTGGGAAATTTACTTTTAATTTAAGGAGCATTTTTGTAATTAGTCTCCAGTGTTGGCACTTTCTAACAGGTCGAGGTAAAGCTGTTTCTTTTATTGTACCAGGTAAAGGAAGGCTTCAGAAAATTTCTTAAATAAAAACATCTATTTTATTAAAAATTGCTGTGGTATATGAGGAATAAAACATCTTGGGACATGCTGTTATTGGACAGTAATCAACGCTGGGGTTGGGTGGATCCAGGAAAAAGTTATTTTCTAGGCCTAATAAATTATGTTTGGAAGCACAGTTAAGTCGGTACTGGCTCCTACAGAGCTCTCAAGGGTCACTTAAAGTAGATAAAGTGCACATAATACTGCCTCTCTTTTTTTTAGGTCCACTATTCACTGTCCACTTAAGTTCATGTTCATGCAAAAAAAGATTTCAGGTTAACAGTCTGTGTTCTGAATAACCTACTGAGCTAAATCCGCTTATGACTTTAATTTGATTTATGATCGTGTAATATGTTGTTTATCTGACCAGTGTAATAATAATAATAATAATAATAATAATGTGATAAATGTCACTTTGAGGTCATTAGTGTGAATTTCAGTGTTAGAAATTTTCTGGCCTGTGGATCCACGGGCTTGAGTCTGGTGTATTAGATCCTCCGGTCTGAAGCTCAGGAAACTACTGGGATGTGTCTTTGGGATCTGGATCTGCGAAACTTTCTCTTTATGGCTGCACCATTTTCATTTTTTCTTCCTCTGCAGCAGAAATATTTGGCCAGGACTAGAGAATCTCGTCTGATAAACTTTCATGCCTGAATCCTCTTAATGTAAATATGGTGAAAGCCATCTGTTTTGTGGTTTCAATTAAAATAGCCAGTTAAATTCAGCTTGTTCAGCCAGCTAAATAGAACGCTCACACATCCATATCTCACCATATATACGCACATGACATTGCTGTGGTGACACGTGGCTTTGCAAGGACTACAGAGTGTCACGCATTTTATTCATCTGGATGTGTTCTCTACAGTAGTGCTTGCTAAATGTGATTGCTTGTTTAAAGTGTTGCAGGTCACTTGCAGTTTCCAGCTGATTCTATGGAAATTGTAAAACCTGCTTGAATCTGGAAATGATGCATGCTTTATAAATTTAGCTGTTAAATTTTGATGACCGCATATTTTGGAAGAGACGCGTCTCTCTGTGAATTTGGCGATCCATCCTCTGCCCCTCGCTGTCAGTTGAGTGTATTTGCTCAGTACAGTTCATGAGTCATGCCTGCGTTTACATGTGAAAGGTGGCCTTGCATGAGTAAGCAGGTGCAAACCGAGGAACCTGTAACATTCCCTTTTAGTCTTCTTAACTCAGCCTGTATGTCTGTGTAACAGGTCTGGCCTTGGATTTCCATTATGCAGTTATTCTATTAGCATTCCATAAGGTGTAATAACTTGGTGGCCTTTGCTTGATTACATAAGAATCAATGTTCGGAAAAGGCACTTGTAGTTCTATTATTTAAAGAAAATTGTAGGATGTGGGAATGAGGAAAATGGAGGTTGAAAAAGATTGAAGTTAAGATAAGAAAAAAAGTTTGTCTCATCAAAGATATACTTGTGAAAAAGATGCATGGTATGGTTCATTCTGGTTTTATTTTCAGTGGGAGGACAGGGTCATAGGTTTTATCCCAGAGCTTTTCCCTGTGAGATAGTTCCAGATTGCTGGCTAGCAGTTCTGCATAAATGGAGCAGATGGTTAAGTGTGTGTGGACAGGAAGTGTCACCAGTTGGAACCTTCTATCGCTTAAACTGAGTCTACATTACACACTGTATAATATCTCTTTGTATAATCTCTAATCCTCTGGTCAGTTTTTCTTCAGACGCAATCACCAGTTGCTTTTTTTTTTTTTTTTTTTTCCTTCTCTGTTTGATATGATTTTGTGCGGTGTCAGAAATCAGATCAGTTAATGCTGATGCCTTTCCAGTTACTGGCTTCTGCTCCTTTCTCAGGTTCATCCACCATTGACCTGCTGATATACCAGACCTTGTGCTACGCCCATGACGACCTGGACCTAGTCGACGTAGAGGACTACCTGATGAAAGCGTGTGGCCAGGCCGAGTATCTCAACAAGTAAGAACTACACGTGAACCCTAAGAAGTGGCACTGAGGCATCTGCAAATCAGCTTTGTTTTGTGAATTTCAGGAACATGCCACTGCTTTTTTTGAACAATATATTTGTTGTTCATAGTTACTGCAACATTGGCCTTTGAACATTGCAGAAGCATGCAACATTTATGAGCACTTCATTTTGACTGATCTCAGTAGTTCCTGGTAGGTTCTCTGATAAGACATGGTATTTGTGTACTAAAAATGATAGACCATGACTGAAACTCCACCTTCAGGACTGAAAATGAAACTTCACCCGCCACTTATTTTCATACGCCGAACTGGAGTTTCTACATCCACCATCTAATTGTCACTTTCTGATTATTCACTGACTCCTGCCTAAGACTTCAGTGGGCTTCCTGCCTCTTTAGTTCTAGTAGGAGCTGCCTAGAATGCCAGCCTGAGTTCTCCTCTTAAAGCCCTTTTCCACAGATGTGGCGCCGATGCCTAATCTAGAACTGGTTCCACTTATTTCAATAGAAAAAAAAGTCTGGTGTTGGCGTTAGAAAGCTGGCACGGCACCACAAAATTGCTGGTCGCATAGCTGTTCATCAGTAGTTATGAGAGCGGCTACTGCAAACACGAGACTCATAATCTCGTTGTCTGTTAGGAATGCTGTGGTTCCTGCTTAAAGCCAACCTTCAAATGCAAGATGTAACGCATTTAAGCAAAAATTTATAAAAAAAACAAAACAAAACAAAAGCAAGCAAAGAACCTCAACTTCTGCTATGTACCACTCAGCTTTCTAACCCGTCGAAATGTGGGCCTGTTCTCAAAGGAACCCCATTAAGATCTGGCTCATCTCCGGCACCATCCAGGTGTTCGAGTTATAATCCATATCCCAGTTAGAGTTTTACGATCGCAGTCACACCATTGGTGCTTAACTAAAATTTGTAAAGGTCCAGTTTAGACTAGAAGGGTCAGGAGAAATGATGACAATAGTCAGCTTTTAAGGTTTAACATAAGTGATTAGGTTATGCTTATAAACCTCACATTAGCACTTTAGACTGATGGCACGGACAAGTCGTGAACCGGTAGTTTGAATTTGATGCATGAGATTAAAAACAATTTTCCGTCCCTAATCAGACAGTAGGTAAATAACACAAAGAATCTTAGAAACTTTATTGTTAAACTCTCTTCTGTATCCTTGTAGCTAGTCTCTGGTAAATGAGCTTCCTTTAGCTAAATTATTTATCTTAATGCACTTGATTGCATGCAGCAAGCCGCAACAGATATCCTACATATCCTATATTTTTTTTCTGTACTCTGTTTGGTCTGCTGTAATCCTTTGCTAAGTTTGCATCTAGACCGAGGCCGGTCAGTTGACCACTCCTGCTTTGTACCATTGTCTGTTTAAGGTATGATCCAGTTTTTTAACTCAGTGCAGGACATTTCCCTAATCCTTGTGTGTGGTAATGTAGTGCACTCCTGTGACATGGTGAGCGATAAAAATGGACCAGAGGCCAGCTCAAAGTCTGGCTCCAGGCCACGCAGAGGCCTCCTGTAATGCATTTCCATTGCCATCATGGCACCCAGGCCTCTCTCCTTAACCCTGTGGCTATTAATGCCTACCTCACACTGGGCACAGAGGACTGGGCATCCAGCCCAGATCTCACTCAATATAAAACAAAAAAAAAAGAAAAGAAAAGAAAAGAAGAAGAGAAAGAAAACCACACACAAAAGAGTATGTGTATTGGGTCAGTCATGAAAAGTAGTTCCCAGACAATGTAACAAGTGGCGTGCTATATAGGCAGTTTCTTTTCTTGACACAGTTTGCTGCCAGCACTGTGGCCGGAAGAAGGGGCGATTCCAAAAGAAAAGCGCCTGCTTAGTGGTTTGTGGTACAAATAGTCTTGTCATTCAACTAAGGACCCCTCAGTAGAAAGAAAAAAAAATCCAACTTGCCGTGCTTATTTCTGTGGCCTCATAAAACCGCAGTGGGTTTCCCCCAAATTGCGACAACGTGTATAGTATATAACAGTATAATACTTAATGTGTTCTTATTTGTTCTGATTGGCTGGTGGCAGACCAGTGTGGTTGTGAGCAATGCCTGACTGAAACGTATTACACAGCATAACAGCAACGTAAATCAGCCTGTCATGTCGCATAGAGTACAATAGCAAGTTTAATGTGTGATTGTGTGTAAGAGTTGGATGTTTTTGCTAAGGGTGCAGCTGGCCGGAAATGTGTCTCGTCTTGATAACCTTGAGCTTGTGCAAAGTGGGAGGGACTTCCTGCGTGTAGGACTGTTATTATTCCACCAGTGTTGATGACTGAATCAACAGTAGCCTGCTTTTCTATTGAGGTTAAACAATACGTTCTAGTGTTAACTGCTTTCAGTAACCGGCACAAAAATGCAGAAAAGCGTCAGCTATTGTAAAATGTTCTAGTTCACTGACTGTGGATGGGAGAAATAGGTTGAGGTTTTCAAAACAACAAAGATAAAAATCATATTTCAGCTTCACTAGTTTGAATTGCAAATCAAGGTCTTGTCAGAGCCAGTCAAAAACAGGTTTCGGTGCAAATGTGTTTCTGTTTATATTAAGATGACAGTATAAGAAAAAAATACAGTAAGAGTAGGTTTCAGTTTCTGACGTCTTTCTAGTAAATGTTTCATATGGCTTTAAGGTGTCACAAGGGACGCGCAAAGATTCAAAGTGCTCTTTTGGTTCTCTTTCTCCTGCTCTCTCAGCTCTCAGACCTTGGCTGAACTTGAATATATCCAGCAATGTCTGAAGTTTGATTGGGACGTCAAGTTTTTCCTCACCAGAAGAAGCTCTGTTAACATGGAGTTAGCACGCACTGTGAGTATCACAACGCACATTTCTTGATTCCTGAGTTTGCATCAAAGACATTGGAGCAGGGAGGGGAATGAGCGCTCTCCTTATAGAGGGTGTTTCAGCATGCAAGCCAGCCGTCATTCAAGCTACACTATATGGGGAAAAAAGTTTGAGGGCACCTGACCATGACGCCAGTATGTGGTCCTTCTACAAGCTGGTGCCGCAAAGTTGGAAGCATGTCATTGTTTAGTATGTTGTTGTTTGGTGTATCATTAAAAATTCCCTTCACTGAGACTAAGAGGCCCAAGCCTGTTCCAGCATGACAATGCTCCTGTGTACAATGGAGCGAGTTCAATGAAGACATGGTACACTGAGGTTGGTGTGAAAGAACTTGAGTGGCCCTGATTTCAACCCCACTGAACACCTTTGTGATGAACTGAAATGTTCATCCCAAAACACCCCAGACCTCCTCACCCAACATCAGCGCCTGACCCTCACTAACGCTCATGTGGTGAATGAACACAAACTCCTAAAGACACGCTCCAAAATCTAGTGGAACACCTTCCCGGAAAAATGGAGCTTATTATAACAGCAAAGGGACTAAATCTGACCTGGGATGTTTAACAAAGCACATACCAGTGTTATGAGTTGTCAGATGAACACAAACTTTTGTCCATGTAGTATAGGTAGACAGACATACTGAATCCAGAAAGAAACTGCAGTAACTACTGAAACAAAGTCCATTCACAGCTGCGTTAGTACGGAACTTTCGATAGATAAATTAAGGTACTTATTATTAAATTAAGAAACTTTTCTTCCTCTTCCCCCCCCCCCTTTTTTTTCTTTTTCTAATAACTTGTACCGCTTTCGAGTTAACCTTAAAGTGGAAGTTGCAATGATGTCATTTTCAACCTTTGTGTTTGATACAAAAGGGGGAAAAAGCGTGGACGCCTTCAGGTTCTTTTATGAGTAACGATCTAGCCAGCTAACTGTGATGAGGGATATATATATTTACCTGTGTACATTTAGCCAATGTCATAGATTTATCAAGCTGATATATCTGTAGGACTGATCGAAAGCAAATATTTGCATATTTGCAAGGTGCAGCTTGTAGTTTCAGACCTATAACCAGTAAAAACCACCAAAAACATCCCCTCAACACCAACTCATCAGCTTTGGGGTAGTTTTCTTAACTACCAGTTCCTTCTGAATTGATGGACTGATGTCATATCTGCATACAGTAGCTGTGCACATAATATACAGGCCCCACACTTGTATAAATCTGGAACACTGACCATACTAATCACTGTGTTGTGAAGGTTAATTTCAGCCCAGAATGTTGCATGATTGCTTGACGTTTACTGTAGTAGAACAGTACCAATAACCGCTCGGGCCAGTAACTGTAAAAGTGCTGTTGAAATAGTCTATGAGTTTTAAGTGCTCTGACAGCGCAAACAAAGACATGCTTTCACGAAGGCGTTTCTGTTTTTCTTTTCGTTGAACATGCCGAGGTGGGAAATGATGTTATCACAATTTGCAAATTACCACTTAGAAGTCACCACAAATGCAACATTATACTTGCTCACCTTCTTTTTTTTTCTTCATGCTGTAAAAGATATCATGTTGTAAAGTAAAGGAAACAGACACGAGACACTCATAATGTATAATAAGTAATTATAATTTTAGCCCAAGTGTCTGCTTGCTGAAATTATCACATGTATAATG
>JAOVYU010000001.1:11060048-11070420 GCA_025674565.1 Synodontis membranacea | reverse complement strand
AGGAGTTAAGGCGCTGTACTGCCCTCTAGTGACAGGCAGAACTAACAGGCAGCCTTAGAATACCAGTGAGGTGAAATTAGATCATCTTCCAAGTAAAGACATAAACAGAAATAATAATTTAGTTATCTTCCTCCGGGTCGGCAAAATTTCGCGAATATCTGAAGTCGTGAATACAGAAACGCTAATGTGCGAGGTTTTACTGTATACATAACTGTGTGGTAATTATGTAAAAATGAAATATGAAGACAAGAATATAAAGCAGGAGACTTATAGAACAGCTTTGCGCTGCAGTTTAATTTACCTGATTTCATCAATGCTTCCACATTAACTGTGTGATTTAATCTGCCCATCGAAGCATTTTGTTTTATCATTATTTATTTTTTTTGGTGCCTTGACTGATGTGTGTAGTGCGGCAGGAGGTGGTGTTCACGATAAGTAGCACGTGCTATAGTTACAGCGCCGGGATGTGTTGGTTTGCCATGAAGCATATAAAACTTGTTTTGCGAAAGTCAGTAGGCTGTAGTTTTGTTTTTTGTTTTTTTTCCCCCCTCTGGTCGTTGAACGAGAGGAAAATCACTGGTGACATCTTCATTAGCAGTCTACTGTATCCATTTGTTCACCATTCCAGCTTTCACTAGAACTGACAAGTTTTATAGCCTGCACCTGAGTTTGATGGATTTTAATGGGTTTCACATTTAACAAAGTTCCATAAAAACATTCAGCTCTTCATGTAAACTGAAGAAGAATAAATAACTCTTCCTGTGAAGCCGACTAGGCAAAACATTTCCCCGTTGCTGTAGTTTAGTCTTCTGACGGATGTACGACGTAACTATTGCGTAAATATTTATTCCACAAAAGCACAAATGTGAGCATCTCCTGTATTTTCGGGATCGATTCCAAAAGCATCGTTGTACAAATGTACGTTCTTTCAATATGTAAACAGGTAATTCAGAAAACACGATGAAAGCAGGCAAGTATACGCTGAGTGTAATGCAAAGCCTCTGTCATTTTTGTCTTGTTGTTGTTGTTGTTGTTGTTGTGATTATCCAAAAGTGGATGTTGTGCTGGTGGGATTGAGCTGTGTGTTTTCCTGCGTTGCAGCATTTTGACGTGTGGCAGGAAGCTGTTGGGGCTTTGGCCGTCAACTCCAGGAAGCGGAAACACCCGCTCCAGCACTCCCAACTTCAGCCAGCCGGATAGCGTCATCCTGCAGGTTAGCATGTTATACACTTCAGCAAACACCTCGGCCTTCACACTTCTCTGTTTTCACCGTTATCATTCTGTTTCATCTGCCTCAATGGACTTTTTTTTATTTGTGGTTTTTTTTCCATATACAATGCAGAACCACTTCCCTTTTAATTTCTTTTCTTTTTTTTCCCCTGGAAGAGTCCACTTCTTCTATTGTTGTGCCAAAATAGCATTTAGATTTGGTTCCCTCACACGCACGCACACACACACACACACACACACACACACACACCTCTACCTGTAGTAGTATTTTAGGCAGGTTTTGTTACAGAAAAGTGTCCGTGTGTGATTTTGTAAGCTTAGTTCAGTAAGTTATTCTATTAATGTACAGTATCAACAAAAAAAAAAAAAACCTCAAAGAAAATGAGTTCTAAGCAGTGTACTGAAATTAAGAATGTGATGTTGAAAATCCTCACTATGTTTTATATGGGCAGATTAATATTATATTATATAATATTTCTTAAGGCATTATTATAAATCAAATGTAACATCACATTAAATAATTTCTAGGAATAGGTTTATAACTATCTACGTATCATATACGGTTTATTGTAATCTCGTAATAAGGAAGCACTAGATAAGTTTGATTGGATTCAATATATTTTGTCGTTTTTTACAGTGCGAGTGTTTTATTTATTGAATAGCAGAGTGGGCACTATTTACCCAATCACGTTTAAATAACTTCACATTTCTGCGAAACTATTAGTGTAGCTTGTTTTAGTTATAGTTAGATGGTCAGGCTGTTCAGAGCTTATTGTTGTGTAGGTGTGTGTATGTGGTGCTTCACCTCTGATATCTGTACACCGTGTAAAAAAAAAAAAAAAAAAAAAAGGGGAAAAGTTTACGCTGGTAGCTGTTCAAGACGACCACACTTTAAGTCAGAGGGTGCTGTATGTGTGTCTTGACAGAAGTGTGCTGTTTGTGCTAGGGCTGCATGATATATCGTTTCAGCATCGACATCGCGATGTACGCATTCGCAATAGTCACTTCGTGGGACGTGCGTAATGCAAATTACAGTCAAACAGTCACACAAACCTTTCAGCACACATTCAATTCATTTGCGAACAGGCTTCTTTCTTGCTCTGTCTCTCTCTCCATTCCGGCGTCGTTGCTATATATATATATATATAGGCAGAAGGCGGGACTTTTTTCCGGAACCGCCAATGAGCGACGAGGAAGGCGATAAACGAAGCCGATGTCAGCCAGCCGTATCGCGAGTGTCCATTTCCTACAGGAAACAACTAAGAGACAAAGAGAAAAAGTTTAATTGGACAATAAAATGTTCTATTTGATCTATTGTCACTCATGTTAATTCCCATATGCGATAATTTTATGTGCTAATTCCTATATGCTTATTTTAATGCTCATACTCTTTCCCTTATTCTAATTTCAAGTAAGTATGGTTTTAAAAAAGTTATCATCATTACGATTGTTGTTGGGCAAAATCAGCTCAATCATTCTAGAATGATTAATTATTAATTAAATAGAGCTATTCAACTGATTAGATTTTGTAAAAACTTGCGTTTTCATATCGCAGTATATATATCGCAGAAAGAATAAATATTACAGTGTGAATTTTTTTTCCCAATATCGTGCAGCCCTGGTTTGTGCTACATTTGCTTTTCACTTACAGCCAGCAGCGTAATGCACAGACCATCACACATACACAGCCACATCATATACACTGACCTCAGCGGAAAAGTGCTTCGTTAACTGCCAGTTCTCTTCACGTGGCTGCACTTACAAAGACTGTTGTATCTATCTTTACTGAACTCTACAGTATTTATAACAGTAGTAGATGGAGAGAGGTTTAGGCAATTAAATAATGTTTAATGGTTCACAAACTAAAATTTAACAGGTAGAACAGATCACTGTTTTGTATTTTGTATTTGAAATGAAATAAAAAATCTAACTCTATCTCTATCCAAAACTGGTGAAACTGGGCTTCCAACAATCCGACTGAAGTGCCATAAAATCTTTTACTAATCATAAACAGCAGCTGTCACAAAAAAAAAAAAAAAACAATTGTCGTAATAAAATTTTATCTTAGCTAGCTGATCTTCTGAATAAGCTCAGCAGTGGAACTGATTGAAAGTACAAAAGATACTGTAGCAAGTAATAGGAGTGGAATTGCACTGCTAGTAAATTCTGCTGGGCGTTTGATATGCGTGTGTTATACTCTGATTGCTCGCTGTTGTTTTGCATTATTTTGTTACGTGTTGGGTTAGAGGGCTGGTAGGTATTTACAATGACATACAGCATGCATTTGGTCCAGTTAGGCCTTGGATTACCTTGGGATTGGTCTACACGGAAGAGCTGACTTCTAGTTGAGGTTTGGTTCCAAAGGGGTGTGACCTGAGTGAAGGAGGACTGAAAGTAGGTCAGAGAGAGAGAGAGAGAGAGAGAGAGAGAGAGAGAGGGAGAAACAGAGAGAGAGAGAGAGAGAGAGAGAGAGAGAACACGAGGGAAATAAGTCAGAAAAAATGAACAACTTTTAGATCTTGTCCTGCAGGACATCTTCTCGCACTCACACACAGAGAGACAGTCACCCGTAGCCTCTCACTGACACCCATGCACACACTCTCTTACACAAACTTCACACCTCATAACACATTTGAACGTGACATTGTTTTTTTTTTTTTTTTTTTTTTTTTACAGTGCCCTTTGAAAATGGCACTTCTCTTCCCCTCTACAGTTCTTCCCCTACAACTGTGGTCCTACCTGCCAAGAGTCCAGCACAGTCGGGTTATTTCCCTTCTCTTACACACCCAACTGTACTCATTTTGAGTTTGAGCCAGGAAATCACCAAACCCTTCTGGTCGCATGCTGACCTACAGCAAAGTCAAATGAGATCATGATAATGCTTTAAAATTTCCAGCAGTCGCTCAGAAAGGCACAATTTGAAGTACACTGAATTCTCAGAGCTGTTCCAGCTGTGCTTCGTGCCTGGTGGATCCAGATTTGTCTGAGGGCACTGGGTTGTGAAGCGGAGACCGATGGACTGTTGTTTCCAGTCTCATTCCAGCCTTTGGTTTGTCATTTCTAAAAAAACAGCAGAAAAGTTTTCTTCCCTCAACCTGACTGTCACTGCTGCACATCTGGGGCATGATAGAACATCTGGGCCTTATTTAAGACTCAAAAATATTCTCACCCCATTATACACATTCTTCTCCTACCACCGTCACTGCAGCACTGTAACTTTTTCAGCTGACCTTGAGTTTTACTTTTTATTTATTTGTTTGTTTGTTTATTTATTATTCTAGTTTGTCTTTGTGCTCTCTTCCTTTTTTTTTAAATTTATTTTATTTTATTTTATTTTTTTTTAACACATATGCGTTGGCTGTATTTGTGTTTCTCTCCTGCTCCAGTACACATGCGCTCAGTATTGCTTGGCCACGTATGCATGTGAAAGAGAGATAGCAGTGAATCTTTCAGTGTTTGACTTGGCGTGGTTCAGGTGGAAGCCCCCACTGTTCGGGGGGCCGTACTGTATCACGAGCTTCTGTTACTGCTCAGCACAGCTGTTGATACAGCTGCCAAGACGTACAGTGAGCTATAGAAACTGATAAAGACCATAATTCCTAGTGCTGCATTCTCATCCCCTCCCCTTTTACCCTCCTCTTAAAAACCCCTTTAGATTGACATTAGTTTAGGCAGATCTGTGAGAATATTAATAAAGTAACATAAAACTAGATATAATTTGCTGGATCAACTGAAACGTAGAGTAAAGTTAGAAGTTTATGAGGGACAGTCCCCCCTCAGATTTTCTCCCTAGTTTACTTATGGCCAGTTCATACCCATAAGACAGCTTTCCCCTGTCACACGATGGTCAGGGGTGGCATAACAAACACGGAGGAAAGTGCTTTAAGCTACACATAAGCTCTCACATATAAGAGGCTAGGGTTTTTGTCATTGACATGGAAGAGAGAATGCCTGTCCTTTCTCCCTCTTGGACGGAGAAAGGCCAGTTTTGTTCCCGGACATGGAACGTGACATCATCAGGATTCAAACTGGCGGACTCTGATTGACGGGGCAAACTCTTTTTCTGTTGCTCCACTTGGGAGACTCTCATCTGCTCTTGAAGGAATTCTGACCAATCCCACAGTTATTATTATTATTATTATTATTATTGCTTGCACCTTCCCATGAAGGTCTATTTTCAAGCAAACAGAATTGTTTCTATGTCCCAAAATGTAAACTGATTAGCAATTTAAACCAGTCCGGATGAAGTATTTCTTGAAGATGAATATAAACATGCGCTAAATGGGTCATGCAGCGCTCTGTGTTCAGAACACGGCCATGTTCATGAGCATGGCATTTCTTTGTGGCACTAGTTTCAGGTCTAGTCGCTCGTTCCCGTCTGCAGTACAGAAACGCTTGCCTCTGCATTTACACACCTCTATGTTGTGTGCAATCTTCTGTTTAAGGAGAAGTGCCTAACCAAATTTTCTGACAGATTTCCAGATTTCTGGACAAAAAAAAAAGTGACAGTTTTTCTGGAAATCCATCACCCTTCAGAGTTTAGTTTCATCCGGTGTTGCTCTTGTCTATGAAAATGTAGTGCTGAGAATATAGTTACATTAAAATGGCTTTTCTAGGGATGTTGGCGACGCACTAAAACCCGGCTATGCTGTCTCTTCCCCACTTCCTTTTCCTGTGGCATATGACTAGACATCTGACTATACCCAGTGCACTGCAAGCAAAATTCCACAGTATGACTTGGTGCATCTATTTTTTAATTAATTTATTTGTTTGTTTGTTTATTTTGGTGAATTCGTTTGGTTTTATAATGTAAAATTTGTTTTTTTTTTTAATGGAACCATGTATGAATCTTCCTAAACTCCATTTTTCCCCCTTTTGCACTCTTAAGGTGGACTTCCCAACGTCTTCATTTGAGGTGTGTTTTAGCACCCCTCCTCCGGCCGAGTTCAGTCCTCAGTACGAGTTCTCTCGACTGGAGCAGAGCAGCCAGAGACAGCTCCAGGACATCCTGAACAAGAAATCTCTCTTCTGGTGAGAACCACACCTGTAATAAAACAATGATCGTTAAATCGCTAATGGAAGGGGAGAGAAGCTTTCCAAGGTCTTCGCTTATGGCTTCTCGTAAGTCATTTGGACACGAGTCAGTTTTTGTAGTTTTTCAGCCATTTTATTTACTGGATAATGTTCAGTATCTTAGAATACTGAGGCGTATTCAGCTGTTAAATGCGTGTTCATTGTCGATTGTGCAATGTAATATTAACCGCTTTATTAAACCAGCCTGTCAAGATTTATAATAATCCTGGCAACAGGTTTATTGTACAGTCTCCTTAAGCAATCCCAAGCGTTTCATTCCATTCCCATTCCCACATTCCAAAACCCAAGTTGGAAAACATTCCCAGTCTGTAGGCATACAAGAACACGGCGAGAACTTCTTTAGTGATGTTTTGATGGCAGTTTAGACTGTAATGCCTTTTCCATATATTGTTTTCTTTTTCCCCCAAAGTGTAAATGTGGTTTTTGTTTTGTTTCATTTTGTTTTGTTTTGTTTTGTGTCATTCTGCTCCATCCAGCTGCAAACAGCTGATGTGGATATCCTCCCAGCTGGCTTCTCTTCCTCTCTGCTCCCTTTGTCTATTACTGCTCTATTTTTCTTTCTCTCTCTTTCCTATTCCACCCCTCTTCTATCTGGCATTCTGTCCCTCATTTTGCCACGTAAGTCTTCTGCTGAGATACTCCGAGTGAGACTCGGTTAAGCATTTACCGGAGTGTGAGATTTAAAGGCATGTCAACCTGGAAATATTAAGTCATATATCATCAGAGCAACGGTCGAGGTTTTGAGCTGGGTGTGTGCTCTCTTATCAGCCGCTGCCGTGAGATACAGATATGAGTTTGTCCGGGTTCGCAGTGTGCCTGGTGGTGGTTGTTTCTGGTAGTTCTGAAATATATGACTTTATGTTTTCGCTTAGTCACCAGCACTTTGGCCAGCCTTCGTTTGATTCTCAAGCGAAGCAAAATCAGGTGCGTTAACTCTAGAAATGTACCGTATTGGGAACTGGATAGGTTTTGTGTTAAATCCTGGATACTTAAGTGTCATGTTTGACCAAAGCCAGACAGCCTATTATCCGTTTTCCCTCAGTACTCTTTCTGTCCTTAGTGAACTCTGGGAAATACGGTCATAAAGGCCATGGGATTGGTCATTTACAGCACTCTGGCTCAAATCCAGAGGCTGAGGGAGTGGCATGGCGTTTCCTGATGGATGGAGCTCAGTGCACACGGGTGGTAATATGATTCAGGGGTCTTGCCCTGCAGCTGGCATCCCAAGAGACAGAGCCGCTCCCAAAATATTGACTTTTAAGGCAGCAGCAAAGGGCAGAGGGTTGGTGAGAGCTCTGACTGAGGAACACTTCACTGGCCATCACCACCACCACACAAGTACCAGTGAACTTCGAATATGACTGAACATTTTGAATCCTCTAGGCTGGTTCTGGTTCTACAGATTGGTGTTTGTCACTGGCCAAAGTGCTTCACAGTACTTCTGAGTTACGTACGCTGTGAAACATTGCGTTTTAGCGAACCTGGCTAATGTTATTCATGACCAATAACTTTGTTAAAATAAAATTGTTGTGGTGGTACATTTTGACCGGTTTGTTAATTTAGATACTGAAACCCAGCTTTATGTTTAAGCTTTATGTATACCTGTGATAAGTGCAGTCTAGTTTACTAGATAACAGTTAGCAAGCTGTCCAGGTATTGGACCACCTGAGGACCTTTTAACATTTGTGTATATTCATTCCTCATTCATTAATGATTACTGAGGCTGAGGGTAAAGGTGTAGAGCTGTTCTTAATGCAGTTTTGTAGTTTCACACCAAAACTGCCCTCTTGAAAACTGGAAAGAGCCATGTGATGTTTTTTTTGTCTAAGCTTCTTTGCAAAGCGTGCTTATTTGAGTTACTGTAGGCTCGAGAAAACGCCTGGCCATTCTCCCCTGACCTCACGCATCACTCAAGATTGCTCACTGGATTTATTTTTTATTGTTTCGTACAATTCTTTGTAAACTTTAGAGGGTTTTGTGCATGAAAATCCCAAGAGGTCAGTTGTTTTGGAGATACTCCATTCAGCCCATCTGGTACCATCAGCAGCCATGTCCCGATCAAAGGCACTGAGAGTACATTTTCCCCGTTCTGATGATTGATGTGAACATTAACTGATGCTCTTGACTTGTATCTGCATGATATGATGCATAGTGCTGCTGCTACATGAATTGAATGTCTTCATGTATGGTTAATTCTAAGGGGAATAAGGAGATTAATAAGTTTGATTCTGCCATAGTTTTTATATTTTAAATATAGAAACGTAAATCTGCTTTGTTGGTTTGTCCAAAGTTGGTCAGAGGTTCTGGTACGTTTTAGGAGGTTTTTTAGGAGATTCTGGCAAGTTAGGATGCTTCTGCAGTTCTCAGTTCCTCTCTGGAGTTAGGACACAGGATCATGAATTTAGGAGTGTCCATGGTCCAGTGTTGCCATGGTTACTAAACAGATAAGCTTTCAGTTC
Source organism: Synodontis membranacea (assembly GCA_025674565.1). Lineage (NCBI taxonomy): Eukaryota > Metazoa > Chordata > Actinopteri > Siluriformes > Mochokidae > Synodontis > Synodontis membranacea. The sequence continues at coordinate 11,061,637 of JAOVYU010000001.1, read as the reverse complement.
GGATATTTCTGCACTTTGCCTTCAGTATAAACGTGCGTCTCCACTGTGCTCCTTCCTAGAACCAGATATCAAAACTAACAAAGGTCAGTTCTTTCCCCGTGATCTGCTCCGCTCCGCTCCACTGTTTGTTTCATTTAAATCTTGAGAAGAAGAAGCTAGGCTTCTCAAACCGTAAACAGCATGGGCCTCATGGGTGAAACGCTGTGGTCCTCAACAAGTCTACATTTAATTTTTCATTTACTGGATTTATTTAATTTTCACTTCATGTCCCCCCCAAAAAAAAAAAAATTCAGAAAAGCCCCCCAAAAATCCCACTTTTTTCTCATCAGTTCCTGACTTTTCAGACACACTTTACTACAGTGTTTTCTAAACTTTAAGGTATCACACAAAGAATATAGATTTTCTAAATAGAAAGGTCATAGCTGTGAGAAAACACATGAGCTGTCTTTATACTTTTGCTCCGCTACAGCTCGAAAAATATGTAAAGATTTCTAGTGGTGTCACATTTCTTCAGTTATGCAATCCATCACTACTTCACACTGGCACATGTGGTTCGGTGGTGTTGCAGAGCAACTATAATGATGGTCGAGTCGGTGCATTTAGAGGTCGTCATGCCTATGAGCTATGAAGGGACTGTGTTTTTACGGACCGCGAGGAATTTTTAGCTCAGGATGACTCGCTGTTTTCATTTCCCACGGGACATCCTCTTGGAATTGTGTTCTGATTCGGAGCAAGTGTTGGAAAGATCGTCAGAGAAATCACGTGGCAGTTGTGGCTCTATTTTTATGCATATGTGATCATGAGCTAAAATAGGCATGTTTGTGGAGGACTTGTTTTTGGGTATGTGGATAGGGTATAGGACAATGTGAATTTCTAGGAATTATGAATCTGAAATTTTCAGTGTGCCTCTTGTGTGTGTTAGCAGTTTTAGAATGGAACCTAAAGTTTTATATGGCAGAGTTCAATCGCACATCATGTGTTTTTCAGATTCTTTTTTTATACTGCTTCTGTCATCTTACACAGAAAACAGATTAAATGTGAATACCTAATATTATATTCATGAGAATCCTGATCAGCATTTTTCATGTCTTCTCTTTTCTTGTGTAGTTTTCTTGTCTTGTTTTATTCGTACTTCTCTGGTGCTCTTTCTTTCTGTTCTCATTTGTTTCTTTCTTTCTATCTGAAATTCTCTTTCAGTTTCTCCCTCTCTCTCCCTCTCTCTCCCTCTCTCTCTCTCTCTCTCTCTCTTTTTGTTGTTGACTTTCTTTATTACAGTTATTTTTCTCTTTAAGTTTCCTTCCTTCCTTCCTTCCTTTCTGTCTGTCCGTCTATCTCCCTGTATGTCTGCCTTCCTTCCTTCTGGTCTGTCATCCTGTCTGTCTGTCATCCTGTCTGTCTGTCTGTCTGTCATCCTGTCTGTCTGTCTGTCATCCTGTCTGTCTGTCTGTCATCCTGTCTGTCTGTCATCCTGTCTGTCTGTCATCCTGTCAGTAAGTTACGAAAAGAGATGACTGTGAACGCAAGGCAGGGTTGAAATCCCAGGGATAGGACTGGACTCGGTACAGTAGCTGGGAAATTTTGAGGAGCTC
>JAOVYU010000001.1:11023989-11035179 GCA_025674565.1 Synodontis membranacea | reverse complement strand
TCATAATTGCCTAATTTTGTGGATTTGTTCTGTTACAAAAGCAGGCATTCTTTTTTAAATATTTTAATCAAACTTTTGATTTTAACACTGCAAACAAATCCACAGAACAAAACTCAGTAACCAAACAGTATGTCCTCAGTGCAGGCTGACATTCAGAAAAATCTGTTAAGTTCTGCCGTTAGCAGAGCAGCGAAAGGAAATAATGTGGGGAGCCGGCTCTCACTCGATGGGAGTCGACTCTTCTGATTCACTACATAGCGTCGGCTCTTAGAGCCGATGCTTCTGCTCATGACACATCACTAGTGGATATGAAAGCCCTTGTCGTTAATAAAACCCTGCTTTTTTCCTCACACATTCAAAATGAACGTGAAAAAAACGCATTTTCCTTGACGCCAAGAAAAAGCTGCATGTAACGTTTTTTTTTTTTTTTTGACGCCGTATAAACGCACCTCACGGAAGCCTGTGTGTGTGAACACTCTCATTAACTCCAGTGTGTAGAAACCCCTCAGAGCTTCATCCGCTCTCACTGGACTCTACAAACACCAGAAAAACACTTGACTTTAACGCCTGTGTGAATAAGGCCTTATAATAGCCAGTCACCACTGAAGCCTCGCTGTGACTCCTACACATGACTCAAACACAGCGGGAATCATACCGGTTATAACACTGAGATATCGGAATAACGAACCTTATTACAGTGAGATGTTCAGGCATTGTCAGTACTGTACCTGTAATAACGAGTGTTCAGTGAAATCTCCAGTATTTGTGAGAGGAGAGAGAGGGTGAAGTTACCTGAGCAGCTTTGCTTCCTCCTCCACCTGCTGCTGATTAATCATCAGCCCTGAAATATCCACAGCTTTCTCCTGGAACTTTCTGCAGGTTGGGATGTCTGTATACATTTTCATCACTTTCATTACAGTTTGTTACTTTCATTACAAAGCCATGCTGTTCATTTTGTTTTAACATTAAAATCCAAGTTAATCTATTTTTGTATAAGTGCAAGTTCCCTTGTTTTGGCCCTTCTGGTTTATAATTACTGTGTTTTTATTTATTTGTTAGTACTTTTGGTATTTATATTTGATTTAAATTTAATATAAAAAAAAAAAAAGATATAAGTAATAAAGGCTATATTTTGTGTAGGAGTTTTCAGAGATATTAATTTTTACTGTAAATATAGCCTATATATCTTTTATATATCGGCTATCGGTAATCATTAACTAGCAATAATCGGTATCGGCCCTGAAAAATCAGTATCGGTTCGATAAAATCGTTAAATCGTCAGCCGAGTTGAGCTTCTGCTGTAATGCGTTCTGGAACGTTTGCACCAACGTCTCATCAACATGACACTGAGCACTGCTGAAAAATTCTGAGTGAGAAAAGTTTTTTTTTTTTTTTTATGTTCGAGATCCCTGAATTGTCTTCTCCTGTTAAAAGTCGTTTCCAACGAAACGACGCCATGACATCAGAACAGCACACAGATTGTGTTGTCTAACATGAATATAGAAAATAGAGTACTATCCAACAAATTAGTACCGGAATCGCTAAACACATCACAGATACTTCATTAGAAACGTATTTAATGTGCTCCAGGGTGGACTTTTCCATTAAGGGCCCTTATTAGTTAGCTCCACACTCTCTCCACAGGGACGTCCATGCCTGTCTGTGTTCTTCTTTAATTTGTGCCTCTTTCACAGGTCCTTCAGGAACCGTATATGAAATATATCCAGAAATGCACTGCTGCCGTTAGACAGCCAGGTTCTGTGGTTGTTCCTGAAGGAGATTCCAGCTGTCTCTGTCTTTAACATGGAAGTGCAGCTGTGCTGATACCTCCCACCACTGCACACTGCACTCAGTAGCACTGAGACTCCTTACTGCCTCTTCTTCTCTTCCTCCCTCCTGATGGAGAGCTCAGGCAGAGTCATGTGACTCGCCAGGATTTGCAGCGAACATTCTCCCTCAACTCCCTCCCTCCCTCCCTGCCTCGCCCCTCCCTCCTCTCCCTCCCTCCTCTCCCTCCCTTCCTCTCCCTTCCACCTCTCCCTCCCTTTTCCGAGAGGAGGATGCATGTTGTTGTACAGCATCCCAAAGCCTCACACCCACCAGCATTGGCTCTGTTGTAGCTGCTTAATGAATGGCTGTTGTTTTTCCAGCTAATCCTTCTATTTATTCCTTCTTCTGACCTTCTCATTCACCAGACTGCCATCATCTCCCGGCTCTACGAGGCATATTTAAATATCTTGTGGACATATTGGAGACGAGTAATCAGAGACGTCGAGGAGAGCTTGGAGCAGGTGGCTGGTGAGTATGCATTAATGGATGTCAGTGGTGGTGAAGTGGTTTTGTGGTTGGGTATTTATCATGTTTATTTTATGTGTGTGAGAGACTTACAGTGTATTGGGCTCTTTATGGGGACCAACTCGTTCCATGATTATTGTAATACAGGACAATTTTGACATTGTGGGGACATTTGGCATGCCATGGACAAAGTGGTGAAAAACAAAAAGATCCATAGGCTTAGAATTAGTTAGCTACCCTCAATATATGTCAAAGGAAAAACCCAACAATGGAGGCATTACAGGATTCTGTGTGTGTGTGTGTGTGTGTGTGTGTGTGTGTGGTGGGGGGGGATAAGCTGCTCTGAAATGGCCATGCTGGATCCTCCATGTGTTGTCAGCAAACTGATCCTGTTTTGACATCCACGCACTCATCCATTCTCCGTTCATATGAACAGCTGTTTGATGGGTTCGGAGGCATAATTGATTGCGGTGTTATTACAGCAGACAGTAGAGTGCGAAACGTATCCTCTTCTCATGAAAAGGTTCATTTTCAGGTGGCGTTCACTGCTGGTTGCATATGCTGTGTCACCAAATGTGTTCTTCTCTGAACCCCGGAGTGTCACCTCCTGTCTCCCTCTCTCATCCCCTGCCTGTTCCTTTCTTCCTCTCGTCAGTGATATTTGTTTGAGTCATGTGGGTTTCAGGGGCCGGCAGTGTTTTCTAAGCCTGTCATGTTCTACATCATGCTAATGTTGCTGCTGCACAGTAGAACATATTAGAACGCTTAACATGTTCAGTTCAACACCCCTACATATGCCAACGATGTGTGGTTAGGATTAAATGCACAGGCTAATAGAAGGCTAGTTCATATTTTTAGAGAGAGAGTTTGTGTGGATGGATGCTTAGAACGTAGACACTGAAACGGAAGCACAGTCTCTTGTAGTTGCCAATATCCCGTCTGTCTCCATTTAGGTTTTTTTGATTGGTGCGAGGTCAAGAAGTGAGCTGATGTCTTAACCCCTTATTGGCCACATTGTGGTGACTGTAGCTGTGTGTGTTACAGTGGAGTGTGTGAATTCAAATATAGAAACAATGTTTGGTTAGGTGTCTGTGGCAGACTGAGTGCAGTTATTTGTGAAAGATTTACTCCTTGGTTGACTAATCAAATAACACACACATTCGTACTTCCTTCATACATTCATTCATTCATGCATTCATGCATGCATCCAGGCCTGTTTAACTGTTACAACTATCAGCTTCAAAGTAATTTCATATGCATATGTACTGTATGCATACAGCAGGATTGAATATCAAGTCTCCAGTGCAATCTGAAAGACATTACAGCAGCTGAGGACATAAAATAATAAAGTGTAAAACAGAAGCCTGAACGTTATTAAGGCTCAACACTTTAATATCTAGCTGGAGGAGTCCTCCTCTCCTCTCAGCAAAACCCAGGCAAACTATCCTGTGCTTCATGTTCTGCATGTCCCCGCTCAGCGCAATTGCATTTTGCAAAACTCATTAAAACATTCTCCACTGAAGAGTTTGCCTGTTGAGTCACATCTCGCTGTTTGTTTTCCTGCGACGCTGACCCACAACGTCAGATTAATTATCTGTATTATACAAGCCTTGTCATGCTTGATAAAATAAGGTCAGGTTTGTTTGGTACTGAGTTAATGCTGCAGGGGTGGATTAATCCTAAATTCATTAGTTAGCCCACTGGGCAAGCTTAAGCCAGGTCTCAGGTTTTGGTTACGCAGGCGATGATTTTTGAAGCCGCTAGCATGCTATATAGTTGAAGCATCAAAGAGAATTATGATTAAATGTAGTATCTACATACCAAAGTCAATCAACAGTTTATTTTACTTTTGTCTGTCAGGCAGCTATGTAAAAAAAAAAAATTGTTCTAGGTACCATAGGACATGCATTATTTATGAACTTTATGACTTGTATATTGATATTGCAGGTCTGTTTCTTCCTTAACCCATTAGCTGTGTTTCTGTTATCTTGCTCGATGTGCAATTTGAAATTGCGAACTAAAAGTGAGTAATGGGAATGAAACAACTCTCAAATATCATTAAAACATTTTCTCACATTACGTGTTTTTTTTCAGAAGATTTGAAAAAGCAGTATTTCGCAGAAGTGCAATCTAGACAGTTTTCACATTGACATGACATGGAAAGCACGTGGAAATGCTACCTTTCTGAAAAACAGTGCTCTGAAAGAGCTATCGTGTGAGGAGAAAAAAAACCCCCAACTTAAATCACTCGGTGGAAACCGACCACTCGCAATTGTGTTTTGTCGAAATGTTTTAAATATAGATTTTGTTTTGTGCAAAACTGCAAAGAATGAGCAGAACCATATTCACGGCGACACAAGTCTGGCCCTGGCTCTGTCAATCCAGCCGTTACAGCATGCTGGTACTTTTCATCACCAGAGTATTTAAGAATAGATTAAACTTAGCACTTTGCAAAGGCTCCACTCCCGTTCCTGCGGTTGCCTGAGTGTAACCTCTTTTGGCAGGTGACGGATGAAAGGTGGCACCAAGAACTGGAGTTTAATGTGTTCACCTTTACCATAGAAAGCCATCAGATCAGCTATGCAGAGATATCTAAAGACATGGTCTCTGATGGAAGGACAAAGGAAGAGAATGAGGGGGACTGGGAGTGTGTGGAGGCGGGGGGAGGAACTGAGACATAAAAAGAAGTCGTGATGTGGGGAGGGGATGTTTCAGGTCATATTACTTTTCCTTGATGTCCTTTGTTGTACCGTGTTCCAGATTCCTTATAGCTACGTGCCTGTTCTGTTACCTGTTCATTATTTTTTTTTATTCATGTACTTGAATATGTATTATAAGCAAACAGCAGAGCTAAAAATGACTTCCTGTGAAAGCAGGTTTGGTTGACCGGAGGGTGGATGTGCCAAGTCTAGAGCAGATCGGCTTAACGGGTTAACCCTTTTGCCTCCGCTGCTGTGCTGTTGTGTGAGTAATCTGCTACCTGCTTGGATTCGAACCTTTTGCATCACATGGCAGAAGCCTCACGGACTCACCTAGACCCTTCACTTATTCCACATTTTTGTCTGTTTCCATATCGATCTCTGGGAGCCAGGGAGCACTTTGAATATATATCCGTGAGTGGTGTTTGACTTACCAGCAACAGCAGTTTGGCATAAGTACCATGGCATACCCCGCTGTGACCGGCTATTCAAGTGGGAAATGATTTCTGACAGGCTCATTAGTATGTAAGGCAATCTGCAACCAAATGTATCCTGATAGAGGTCCTGTATTTTTTTTAATGTCACTGACTAAAAGCTTGCTTGCTCACCGATTCGGGCCGAAGACAGCGAGCTATTGATTATTCTCTTGCAAAAGAACAACTGTTCAACTGTGCCGCTGAAAACCACACAAAATCTGCACAATGAAAAGTACATTGAGATGGAAACAGATGCACACTGGCACTGCCGACTCCATTGTTTAGCAAATTGGCACCAGAATGGCGCGCCATTAATCATTTATGAAACGTTTTGGTTTGTGCTTTACAGGGAAATTCATGTTTACTATTTAAGTTCTCTTAAATTACCACACCAAAAGTTTGCAAAGGTGATAAAAATCTGTACGATCCATGGCTCTGCTGATAGGATTGCTTTCTTTACGCCAATATGAGATTTCAAATTATTCTAGATAATTTGTTTATAGAAAACATATAGATGGCCATTATACAGCCACCTGCAGTATAGTCTGCACTAACCATGTTTCTCTGCTCTGCATCACTGGATAGTCCTTCTCCATATTCCTCTTTAACTATTACTTTCAGCTCTGTTGTTGTGCAATGGGAGACTAATAACAGGCCAGTACACCTGATTTTGCTTCTCTGCTGGATCTGGATCCATATCGTCATAAGGAGGAGTGTAACCACGTGGCTGTGCTTCCATTAGCATGTGAATGGCCCTGTTTAGCTCCGTTCCAGTCCCCTTGGGCTGCCTGGCAAACCAGTGTGTGTGTGATCCTGACTCATGGGCACGCATGTATCACTCCCTGAGGACTAATTAGGAAGGTTTTTAATATCGAGTTCTTCCTCACTGATTGTTCTGGACAGCTGTGTCTCTCCACACCCTTTCCTTTCCTTTCTTTATCAGGTTTGGGGAGTTGGCATGGAGTTAAAAATCAAACCAGTCGTGCCTTTTGTGTGAATGAAACATTCGCATAATTAACATTGCCTAAACCGTACAGTGTGTCTTATTTTTATCGCTAGTAGTGTTGCCTGTTCATGATTTAATCCAGGTTAGGAAGATATTAGATTTCGGCAGAACAGAATGCTTTAGAGATTTCCCTGTTAATTGTTCACCTGGCATGTCACACACTTCCTATTTTCCACATAAAGAAAATCCCTTAAGAAGTATCAGAGGTGCTTTTATCATGAACCGATAATGAGGGATTCAGCGCTGTACGCCCCCCCCCCTTCCCCCCCCACCTCTCCTGTATCTCATGACAGCTACGAACAGGGGTTGATACAAGCAACTATTGCAAGACACAGACACATGAAGCCAGCCAGCCACATCTTTTCAAGCTACTGTTCATGCAACACAGAGCAGCGTAACACACTCAGAAGAAAAACGCGCAACCGGCCAATTTCTGCATACATGAGCTCACAGACGCCCACGGCTGTTTAGTGTCACTGTGACTGTGACGGAGTATGCCATCCCTCCTACCCAAAGAACACCAGCAGATGGCTGTGGCTTCATCAGGATTTGAAACATGCGATATCTCAAAGAGTGAATGTTTTTTGTTTTTGTTTTTGCAGTACTCAGGTTGCATGAACAGGCATGAAAGATTAGTTAATTAGTTCATTAGTTGTGTAATGCCTCTTGTTTAACAGTTATGTTAGCAGGACCTCAGGCTAGGCCACAGGTTTGCAATGGCCACTTAGTTTTACCTAGACCTGAAAAGAACAGAACTCGCTTAAAGCCATAGTCTCTCAACGAAAGACCTTCACCGCAGAGATTTCAATCTTAACGTACATACAGGTCATCGCTTGTTCTGCTCCTCTTCGATTTTTGCATATTTATTATCTTACCCAGTCCACAGAGACTTATCCCCTACCATCTGCTAATGAAAGATTCCCCCTACTGTATGGTGAACACAAGACGGTAAGGCCCTCTCTCTCGGACAAGCTGAGGGATGTTAAATTTGTGTTGCTTCAATAAAGCTCATATTATTAAAACCTCCATGTGACTTCAGGTGCAGGATAATATCATTGGGTTGACTTCTCCTCCTCCTCCTCCTCTTGTGTTATTGCTGTTGTTGTCATTCAAACTCAGCACTTGATAGGTTTAAAAGAAATAATTTGGAGCATCAAAGCATCAGGCACATAATCTTCGTTTTCTTTGGTTTGCCTAAGGTTATATATGGATGGCTTGGTTTTTAAGTGCCAAATTATTCATGGCTGCCACTAATGTGCAGATGTGCAGATTTGAATTTTTCCCTGAAGTGCTTCCTGTATGTACTTGCTACAGAAGTGCCATAAATCAAAACTCCGGCATGCATCATGAAGCCAAGAAAAATACAAAAAAAAAAAAAAAAAAAGTCTGAAAACCGTGTAAAGCACTCAGACCTGGGACCTGATTACCTAAGCCCTTTCAACCTGGCCTGCTCCTAGACTCATGATCAGTAGAGATTATAGTGAAATTGCAAAAACAGACTATTGTAAGTAAGCAAAGCAATATAAAGTGTCTGGAAAAGAGTGGTATCGTTGTGAGAACAGACAATTGACCCTGGCTATGCTCCCTAGTGCCTCCATAACCGCTTACCTATCAACTAATCCAAATCCTGTTCCAGGTCAATACAGGAGGCCAGGAAAAGACGGATTAATGCATCAAGAGGGGGAAAAAAAACCCCCACACTGAAGTACATGTTTATTAGCTATTCGTTACCTATATGTTTAATTTAAGGCTATATTAAATATATACAGAACAGGTTTATGAGCCTGCGCATGCATGTTGTAAGCCTGTACTAGAAATCTTCCACTGTGTTCCACCATTCCAAAAAGTACAGTCTGAGCATTCTACCACCAAGTGTTAAGCTTGCCTTTCTCCAGAATGCGTTTGTAATTTTTTTTTTGTTTTTGTTTTTCATTCATCCAGTTATATGGGTGTTATGAAAATATTGGCTGTGGGCTCATGTACATGTTCCTTTGAGTCATCAGGCACTGCCTTTTATAGCTGTATTTCTAGCACAGTGATTCATGTTTGTGGCTTTGCCCAATATTTAGTTTATTTTGGTGTGCAGGGGGAGTCCCGCTGTCAGAAAAGAAAATAAATGGGAATATAAATTTCATCTAATACAATTTATGCTTCATTAGTGCATTTTATATCGAATAATAATAATAATAATAATAATAATAATAATAGTGATCTGAAAAATAATTTTTTTTTTTTTGATGATGATGATTTTTTGACAATGATTTGTACATGAGAGTAAATAAAGTAAATAGAGGATTTATTATTTTTTTTTTTTACTGTTTTGTACAGTTTTGTGGGCAGTAAGACGGAGTGGCGTGTTTATGCCTGAAGCTTGAATGTCTTCTGCTTCTCCGACACAGGAATGCTGCATGTTGCCTTTCATAGACTCCAGAGCAGCAGGGTCAGAGGGCAGGCGTGTCTGGGTGTGTTTACTCCATCAGAAATGGAGCAACCCCATTGCTGACGCCACCTCAGTCATTTAAAATTCACACGACTGGCTCGTCGAAACATGCGTGGGTTAATTTGCTGACTTTGCCTTGTTAACGCCAAGAGGCGACTTTCTACTCCGAGTAAAGCTGCGTCTGTTTTATCTGCTGATGATAGATCGCGCATTCTTTTTAGCCACAGGGTGTGTATGTCTGTGTGGGAAGTCTTTTTCTTACTGGATGATGTGACTCATCGCAGAAACTCATCGCAGTCTCTCAGAGTTATTCATACGTGATTCACAGATATTCACAGTGAGTGGCTGAGAAAGAAGATGAACATTGTTTTTGTTTTCTTTTGGCCATATCGCGCATCGCAATATTTTCAAGTTCCAGTTTTGCGTTATAATACGGCACTGTTATCTGCTTCTTGGATCTGATTGGGCAGAAGGATTGTTGATGAATTTTCCATAATAGAAACTCTGACACTAACGTAGTTGCAACTCACGGGTTAATATTAATGGGCTTGTTGTATTACGTAGTATCATAATTCGAAGCCTGATGTAAATGTAATGATGGATGAAGTCTCGCATGTCAGCTTCATGTTCTACTGTCTGATTAACTTCAAGAGAAAGTGAGAGACTAATGATTTCACACTGTAAGTGTATGTATGTATGTGATAAGTTGTTTTGCAGATATTCCACAACTTTAACATTTCTGCAAATGGATGAAAAGAAAGATGGTTGGTCGTTATTATGTAAAAGCTGTAATTGTTATAAGAGGTGCTTTAGGAGGTATTAAACACTTCAGGACTTATTGTTATATTAAAATGATCTACGCCGTGGTTGTAACAATAGCACATCATCTTACCAACTCATACATTCCCGGAACAGCATACCCTGTCATGGATTTATTCTTTAAATACTAACCAGTGATGCATAGGATGCTGCACCCATTTTTAATAGGCATGAAGCTCCTTCTTTAATCTGTAAGACCAGTTTTGGTTGCGTAGCAAGAATTCCGAGACACAAAGACTTATATTTCCCACCTTTTTTATCCAGATGTACAGGTTTAACGCTAGTAATTACAATTAGGTTGACTTATAAACCCAACAGTTAGTTGCTCATTATTATCCTTCATATTATTGAACAATTTAATGGTGTTATTCTTCTACAGCTACAAAAACATGGTATACCTTTCAGACACTGTTTGCACGTCGTATGTTTTTAAACTTCACTCGGTCGTCATAGACAGACCGTCAGCCTTTGTTCACCACCAGGCATGCCACACCAGGAATAGCAAGCCATCACGCATAATATATTTGTCGTCTGGTTTAGTTTCATTGTAAAGAAATTTTGTTGTCAGTGATATATCTAAAATAAATGTATATCATCATTGCCTCAGTCTGCGCATATGTGTAACCATGTAGTTATACCTTGATTTCCGATGATAAAGCAGCGTCGTGGCTTTGTTTGTCATTCTCAGGGACAGTAGGAGTAGAGCTGGGGCAGTGGATGGATGGATTATAGATGTGTGGGGGAGGTCTTTAGTGCTCAGACTCATTGCAGCAGAGGCAGATAATGGGTCTGTTTGGAGGCACCTGCCCTCCTCAGGGACCCTCCTCCACACAAAGACCCTCACAGTGACTTACTGCTTTTGTTATGCTTCATCTCTCTGTCTTCGTGAAGCCTTCGTATACACCACGTGGCCTGTGCTTTTCTTCATTTGTTTTTTTGTTTTTTTCATCCCAATTGTGAGATTAAGAGCACTTTTGAGGGGATTGCTAATGGAAAGCAATTACATTAAATATAAAAGAAATCAATAAAGTGACCAATAGTGTACGTATTTATTGTGTATTGGCTCTGAGAGGATTAGAGATTAGAGATTTGCTTCTATTTGTTGACACTAAATACAAGAATTAATGTATTTTTATTCCACTTGATGTTTCATTCGCTTGCTCTCACTGACTTACTTATGTACATAAATCATTCAGCTTTCTTTTCTTTCTTTTTTTTTTACTTAGGCGTTTCTTGCTGTATATTGTATTGATATGTTGTCACATTGTTTCATTTGCTCTAAACTATTGATCAGCGATAGTGACCACTGGCCTTAAAAGCTCAGTTTAATTAAATAGAGTGGATAGAACATGATGCCATTCCTAACATGAAGCTCAGCTGTGTGTGTGTGTGTGTGTGTGTGTGTGTGTGTGTGTGTGTGTGTGTGTGTGTGTTTGATTTGGTCCTCAGAGGTTA
>JAOVYU010000001.1:10864866-10878807 GCA_025674565.1 Synodontis membranacea | reverse complement strand
GATCTCATATCTGACCGTCTGACACTGCACAGAACCTTGGGGTAACTTTGGACAATAAACTGTCCATCGTACATTGCTAAACTGACCCATACCCATGACCCATGTTTTGAATCTCATTGTTATGTTCTCCTCATTGGCTTCCTGTAGTTGCCCACATCAGATTTTACACTTATCACACCGCAATCCCTCTGACCATCTGACCATAGCAATGCTCGTAGGCCCCACCACCTCTCAGAGTACAAGGAAGGCATGCATCAAGGCTCTTCTCTGTTCTGGCACCTAGGTAATGGAATGAACTTCCCCAACTGCCCAAACAGCTGAGTCACTGGCTGACTTCAAATGACAACTCAAGACCTAACATTTTATAAAGTATTTAAATTACTGTATTACCAAAAAAAAAAAGTGTCTTTTCTATGTTTGTTTTTTCATGCTATTCAACTTTTTTCCTTTTTTCTTTTGAATGAATTTCACATGTCCTGTAACAAACTTTAATGTCTGAACCTTTCCAGAACCTTCTGATGTGTCAAGAAGCAATGGACTACACATTTCCCGAAACTGCGGGTCAGTTTCCCGCGTCAGCTTAAATTAAATTCAAGCTCCACTATAATGGCATCTATTCAGCATATACAACTGCATATGTTTGATTCAGCATTTAATCCTGAAACAGAAGGATGTACAGTACACACAATCTCACAGCTGATCTTTTAACACTGTACTTTATAAACCATATGACAAAACATCCCTGAAAGCTGACAGTTGCAAAACTAGGCAAATATGACAGTTCACAACGTTTAACATATAGATTTAAATAGGTAAATATAAGCGCTTAAGACATTTCCTTCAACATTTCTTGCCTCAGTAGTTCCATCACAGACAGCAGTAGAAGTAATCACTTTAACATGCCTGTATAAATGTGTTCATGGTAATGGGGCTGATTTTACATCCTAGTTTCCATTGGAATTAGGAATAAAGCACAGATAATAAAGTTGTAGTGAAATGAAGCCAGTGTTCCCTTTTTTTCACTCGGCTTCTGATTCTGTATTCAGCTGTACGAAACATTTAGCCATGGAATGTGTGATGTCCAAAACACACAGATTAATGAGGACAGCTGAAGGTGATAGAAAAGGAGGAGGGAGGAGGAAGAGAGAGCTGCTCTTCTTCAACTCACTCTGTCTGACTCAGTCTGTGTGTATGCAAACGTGTTTATGTGTGGTGATACTTCAGGTCAGAAACAGACCGGGTCTCACACGGAGATGTGGGATGCCATAAAATGGTAGCAGTGAAAGATTTTTTTTTATTTTATTTTATTTTTTGGCTAAGTTACTGGTGGTCAGTGTGACCATTTAATTTTTAAATCCTTACAAATTAAAAATACACCAATGCATTCATTATAAATCTGAACACAAAGAAATTAGAGATTTAGAAATTGTATAATGCATTATTCACTAATTTGTTGGATTTTTCATTCTTGGAACATACTTGAGAAAATATGGCAAAATAAAAGCAATTGGTTATCTCCAAAAAAAACAAAAAAAACAACTCCACTCACTGGAAACAAAGTATTTTCTTTTACAAAACAAGTCCGACCCAGAACACAAACCCCAACAGTTAATTAGAAAACCAGACAGGCTTTCTAGCAGAGGAGAAATTATTGAAAGGGCTGTAGAATTAGTGACAGCTGAGCAAACAAACACTTGAAAGAACCCGGCCTTTAACCCTCTTCACCCATCAACCCTGTCTATTTGGCTCCAGTAGCCCTGTGCCTGTCTCTGAGACATTCTGCTGACCACCAGTGCTCCATTCAATTCACACCAACATCAAGACTCCATGCAGAAAAGGTATGGTATATGTTTCGTCCACTTTATTTTCTCCTTTTCCGCTGAAATCTACATGTAATCAGATTTGATCTGAGTGGTAAATTAATATAAAGCATTGGTCAGATAAGCTAAAACAAGTGGGGTTTTGAGTTTTAAACATAATGTCCTATTGAACAAAGCAGGGCTGAATTTCCTGAATGCATTTCCATATAACACCAAGCTACATCAAATTGTATCAAAACTAATCTTTTTCGCTTTCAACCAAAGCCGTAAGATTTATTGCTTTTTGTGCATTTTGTTGCACATCTTGTCTTGTCACTTGCTTCTTTTTTTTTCATTTTACAATATTAATATCACCAAAGCTGTACCAGACGACTCCGGAGGTATAATATGAAATGTGTGTTTGAGATTTGATTTAGTTGGATTTAGAGCCATTTAGCAAAATGTCACAGTGTCCTTGTATGGACGTGGACTCGACATTATAAACTTGTTATTATTTGATGTTTAGACTGTTTAGAGACATTCCTTCATTTTATTACCGTCATAAACAACAACTACAAAAAAAAACAAAAAAAATCTGTGCCTCTGCTCTACGGAGACACAGCTGTGTCAGTCTACAAACCAAACATTCTGTTTCTGCATTCTTTACAAAAAATACTTTATACGTAGATCTCTAGCAGTTAATCTGGCTTTTTAATAAGCCATGATATATAATTGTACACATTAGTTGTTGAGTTTGCAGTACTCAAACCTTTATCCAGACGTGTACTTGGCGTTAGGAGATATGAGAAGTCATAGGAAGAATACACAACAAATTTGGACATACTGGACCTAGCAAGGGTGAGGTGGTGGGGTGTTATTCAGTTTCATAGAAATGTGGTTATAAGAAAAATAAGCACCATTTAGCCACAACCTAACCAAAAGCTTAACCTTCCCGTCTGTTTATGGAATGAGTCATGCAAATTGCTAGAAAACTGTAAGCTGTTTCTGACGAAGACTCACTTACTTGACAAAGGTTGGCTTGACAATTATTTGTCATTCAAGATGCAGACCTTCAGACAATCAGTAAGGAGTAAGAAACAATGAAACAGGAAATGGTGGAAACAATTGACAAATAGCACTTGATGTATTTTCTTTCATCAAATAACAATAAGTAATACAATTCGAGACTGAATAGAAATAGCTTTTTTTTTATATTCAAAATCAAAAGACACAAAATACAGTGACTATATACTGTACAGTATGATGAAGGAATATCAAAAATATGCTTTGGTATAATTTTAGCCAGGTACGTAATAGTTACCAGTGGAATTTCGGATGTTTGATGACTAATTCTAAAGATTCGGAACAAATGAGAGGGTTTAGAGCAGCTATGATTGTTAAAAGAAACTTGCCTTCATAATTGCTTGTTTGTACAAATTCATATTTGCAAACTGCTAATAAAGGTTCCTGCTAGGATCAGGAGTAGATGGTTGTATTTTTAATGGTTTTTGGCTGTATTTATAGTACCTGATTTACATCAAAACTTATTCTAATCACTTATGACTAAGACTTTCTATGAATGACATGTACTATAGGATCTGGGTGGTGCTGCTGGAACTGGATGTAAGTGAATGGTTATTCTTCATCTTTTCCTCAGATGGCATCGTATGTAGTGGTTGCTGTGGCCCTGCTTGGCTCCTGTTGGGCAGCTCCTCCAGTGGATTCTGATCTGGTGAATTATGATGTTGACTCAGACACGTGGGACCTGAACGGCTACGGAGAAACCTATGACTATGACGACTTGGATGAGGAAGTTGTGAATGCAGGGATTTCGGTTAGTGTGTAAAAGAAAACTAAGGAATTCTTATAAAGGAACAGGAAATAAACAAGCCCCTTTTGCATTAACTGAACTTTAGAACTGTATTAGTGTATATTCTGCTTTTGTTGTAGATATTTATTTTATGAATTCTGAATTTCATGCTAAAAAAAAGAAACAAGTGCAAACGTCTCCAAAAGAACTGAGGCAGACTTTACTGATGCTCAGTAAAAATTACCAGCTTATGGCCATATATAACTGCACAGACTGCACCTACAATCAAATAAAATGCAATACATATAATGTCCACTGATATATTTATGATACATTTATGATTAGAATTAATGGAAATTAAAAAAAAAATGAACTGAGAATAATCTCTTTATTTTCCTAGCTGTAGTTGTATTATTTAGGCAGCTGAGGCAGTAATGTACAGTAGTGGGAATACACATGATTTATACTGTAAGTAACACAGCTCTACTGCCATGAACACAAAATAGGCAGTAAAGGAAAAAAAAAGTTTGAATGGAGAGATCCAGAAGTGCAGCCATCATGGGCATGAATGTCACAGCAATATTGGGCTTTTTTATTATTTATTTGAACTGTTGTTTTTCTGGGGAAGAATGATTCTGGGGAACAATCTTTGGTGCACAAGTTTAAAATATTTTGAGTTTTCTGAAATCAGCACAGGGTCAGAATTATACATGAGGGTCAAAAATAAACACACACCCATATAGATTATTAATTCAGTGGTGATGAAAGTTCCAAAATGTCTTTTAATTTGTCAAGGCCTCTTAACTTCCTGTTGAGAGCAGATTGGTTTGGATCGTCAGGAACCATCAAAACATAGACCTGACGTGAACTGTAAGCTGCTGGAACACTGTCTACAGTCAAGAGAGTTTTACATCGCCGTGGACTGAGAGACAAAGTAACGCGTTACACCCAACACTGGTCAGATGAGACAAAGGTTTGAGATGTTTGGCCACAATGACCGGAGGTACAGAGGAAAACTGTAAACTGTTAAGTGTGGTGGTGATAGCATCATGCTCTGGGGCTGTTTTGCTTCCAGTGGAGCTGGTGCAGTGCACAAAGTGGATGGAATAATAAAGAATTCTCAGAATTCTTCAGCCTTACATCAAACCATCAGCTAGATGTTTGAAACTTGGACACAATTGTGTGTTTCAACAGAACAGTGACCCAAACACATGACAAAGCTGATTGTGGAATGGATAAAGCAGGCAAATGTTAAGCTTCGAACAAGTCCTGACCTCAACCCTATCGAAAATATGTGGACTGTGCTTAAAAGTCAGGTCTGTGCCATGAGACACACAAATTTACTCTACCTATTATTCCAAGATAAGTGGTTAAATATCCAACCAGAATTCTGCATGAAGCTTGTAGATGGCTACCAAAAGCATCTGGTCAAGATGAAACTTGCTAAGGGACATTTAACCAAATATTACCGTAGGTGAAAATTCAAACTTGTGCACCAAATTCTTGTATTTTTTTTTTTCTATTAACCTTTTCCCAGAATAACAACAGTTCAAATAAATAATATTTAAAAAAAAAAAAAAGCCCAATATTAGCGTGACATTCATGTCCATAATGACTGTATGTAAACTTCTGACCACAACTGTATAAATAAACAAATAAATCTTCTGATCATCCAGGGTCCTAGGCCCTCTCTTGTGCACTATCCTCTTCGATTAACCCCACAGGTTTCAGATGTCTGGAGGAGAACTGAGATGTCCAGGGCAGAAGTTTGATTTATGATGGCTTGATTGATGGTCAGTTAACCATTTTTGTGTTGATCTGGACATATGTTTGGATCATTGCCCTGCTGAAAGATCCAGCGATGACCCTTTCCTGCCAGAGGCAGCCACTGTTTGATTTAAAATGTCTTAAATCAAACTGATTTATATATTGTTATTTAAATATTTCATGGAGTCCATGATGCCATGTACCCGAACAAGGTGTCCAAGGAATTTGGAGGAAAGACAGCCCTATGATAATACAAAACCTCCGGTATTTTACAATTGACATAAGCTTCATTTCATTCTAGCCACCCTTTTTTATGCCAAACCAACCTAGAGTGTTTATTGCCAAAAAGCTCATTGTTCCAGTCAGTTGTAGTATCGTTTTGCAAACTCCAGGTGCTTACATTTGTGGTTAACTGACAAATACTGTAAAAGGCTTTTTTTTTTCTGGCATCTGACATTCTAGCATCTGATGGTGGTTTTGGAGACTTCGTAATAACAAGATTTTTTTTCTTGCAATTAACCCACAGTGATCCTTAGGGATATTTTTTTTTCCTCTCTTACCATCCTCCTCACTGTAAGTTGGGGGAAAATAAACTGGGGTCCTCTTACAGGCAAGTTTGTAACAATTCCAGTTGATTTCCATTTTTTTTTAATTGCCTTCGTAGAGAGGGCTCAAAAAACGGGGGTGAGATTTTATGGTTGGATACTTTCAAATTCTACCTTACTCTTGCTTAATTATTATTGGACGCTGGCTATTATAGTAAAGTGTCAGAACACAGTGCAGCTTGGTGCAGACTTATTTGATTTCAAAAGTCTACAACCTGTTTATTTCCAATTTTAAATGAAAAAAAAAAAAAATCCCAGATTTTCAATATTGACTTTAATACATTACATTCTGATCATTTACATCAACTGTGTGATTGATGGTCACGTCTAAGTGCTTTCACAACTGTGTACCCCTAAGCATATCAAGTATGCATTTGTGTCTGCTTTAGTAAATATTCTTTATATTTCTATTAAATGAGATATATTGTATTAAATGTTTTCTCAATAAATTGTACTGATATAAGGTTAAAGGACATGGCATGCTCAGTGGGTCATCCAGTGCTTTAAGTATGACTGGAAATAAACGTTCATCTTCTTACAGATGGAGGTTGGGACCATAGCTCCTCCTACAGCCATTACTCATCTACCTCCTGAAATTTCTCCTGAAGGCAAAGCAGAGGAAGTGACAGTCCTACCACAAACCACCAAGCCCACAATTCATCCTACTCTGGACTTCCAGGGCCCTGGACTTTTCGGCCCTGACACTGGCCTGGGTGAGTGGAACATATGACAAGCATCAAATAGAGAAAACAGGCCTGAAAAAAAAACACACTTCTTTTTTTATTGTGAATCTTGCACCCTCTAGTGATGAATGATGGTATTACAATGTTGTGTTCCTCTGCAGGGATGCCCACCTGCCTGCTGTGTGCGTGCCTAAGCGGCAGTGTGTACTGTGATGATACCGATTTGCTCGAGATCCCCCCTCTGCCCAAAGACACCACACACTTCTATGCCCGCTTTAACAAGATTACTGCGGTCAAAGCAAAGGACTTTCTTAACCTGAGTAAGATGGGGGTTCTGAGTATTTCTGTGCAGTCACTGCACTAGTATTTATTTCTTCTTACATTGGGTATTTTTGTTTTTTGTGTCGATGTACATACAGTATGTGCCCCAGATTCGGGTACATTAGTAGAAACTCATTGTTTTTTAGTTTTTAAGTACAAACCCAATTTCCAGAAAAGTTGGGATATTTGTATAATTGTAGTTTGTAAAATACAACTATGTTTAACTTACACAGGAGCAATAATCTACATTTTGCCACTCTTCTGTAGATCAGTTGAAACGAATTGATCTAACAGGGAATCAGATCTCCGAGTTGAATGAAGACACCTTCCGCACTCTCCCACAGCTCCAGGACCTATTTTTAGCTGACAACAGAATTCCGTCTCTGCCTGAGCTTCCAGCCACTATGAGGCACATTGATGTTCGCAATAACCATCTGACGAGTGCTGGCATGCACAGAGAAGCTTTTAAGGCAAGTAATGGAAGCTATAAAGGGTAACAGTCCATATAGGGACACAAAAGTAGTCAGAGCACAAGAAGAGAAGATTAGATTGTATGGCAAGTCAAAGCAGACTTTCTAGACTGCTTTGTATACAGTAGCATCTTCCATGGTATAGTGGTTAACAAACCCTGCCACTGCAAGGCAGTCCATGAACCTGGCATGCAGTGGCAAGGTTACTAAAGAACAATGCAAATATTCATGCAGTGCTTCCGGTAATGTTCACATCAAACAAAATGTTTTGAAAAATTGTAATCTCATTGATGTTGACCGTGCCATGGTTGTTGGTCTGAGATGGACTGGTCTGGGTCTAAAAATTTGATCACTGATCCGTCTATAAATTTTATACAGAATGGTGCAAAAAAAATAAAACCCTCCAGTGAGCGGCAGCTCTGTAGACAAATATGACTTGTTGAGGATAGAGGCCAGAGGAGAATGGCCAGACTGCCACCATGACCAAAAAAACAATAAAATTCTTTTTGTGGAACAGTGGACAGTGTCAGACCTGGGAAGTTGACGTTTGGAAAAAGACCAGGCAATGCTTTTTTTTTCCCCCCTAAGCTTCATCTGTACAGTTTAATGAGCCTGCATCCACTGTAGCCTTAGATTAATATTTCTGCCAGACAATACTGGAACTCAGTGTGATCTTCTGCTGGTGACGCTGCTTGATTCATTAAACTGCACATCATCAAGACAAGTGGTGCTTTGAGGGTAAAAGAATCAGTTTAGCTGTGAGAGAGCTGATGTTCCCACACAGTACTGTCTCGTGTAAAAGTCTTATGCATTTTTTTTTCTTTAAAAATCACAGGGCCAGGACCCCCCTTTCACTGCAGGACATCTACCACAGGAGATTTTACAGATGGGCTTGCAGTGTCATTGGGGATTCCCTGACCCTGCGCACTCACTCCTCACTCTCACGAAATCTCGTAAACAGTACCAAAGCAACAAAGCCAGAACATCCAGCCTCCATATCACACACTGATTCACTGAAAATAAAATGCAAAATGCTGCAACGTGCATTTATCAAGATGCACCTGACTATACCAAGGTTGCATCAACACTTAATTTGCACATTTCCTTAAGCTGCAAAGTACCATGCTGCACACAAGCAGTGAGACTGCTATAAAAAAAAAAACCTGTCAGTTATGGATGTGTGATCTTTTAGATGTTTACGCTGTTTTAGAAAATAAGGGAGAAAATAGAACCTTTTACCAATTTTGCCAGTGGCTATGATAACTCAAAGGTTAAAGGTTTTAGTTTTTATTAAATATATATATATATATATATGTGTGAGCCATCAGTTTGTATCCTGAACAAAGGCTTAAACACTGAAAGAAAAGAATCAAGCACAGACATGTGACAATCTCCACGTTTAAATACAAGTACAAGTACAGTTTAATAAAAAATAAAGTGCAGCGCAGGATGTAAATACACAGAGCAGTATGCACTAATTACTCCAAACATCAGGAAGCAGCATCAGGATCAGCTAGACGGGATAACGTGCAATGCTGAGCAGACTGGCTGTGCAAATTACACACGACTTTAAAAACCATCTCACGTAGCAGCATATGAGCATGCAGCAGCATATTGAGTGTAATGATAAATAAGCATCACTTGAAGAGATTAATAATCAAATCCAAGCATATTAATTTTGCAACAAAAGGCATCAGAATGTTAAGAAAGAGCAGGACTGAGCTCAATGCTGCTTTATCTTTGTCCAGAAGGTATAGGGTTAAAACCTTTGTGACAATAGGAAATTCCAGCCACAACTGGGGCAGTGGTAGCTCAGTGGTTAAGCTTCTGAACTACTAAAAGTGCTGGGGCGTTTAATGGTTGTAAGACGTGTAGGCTTTGTTTGTTTAATTCAAACAGTATGTTGAGAATTAGAAATAAAAGTCAACTTAATTAGCGCAAAGACTACACACTGCCTTGAGTGAAAGTACTTCAACTGGAGTAATAATTCAAAGTTAAAGTGAGAGTAGCGATCAAGAAAAGTAAATATCATCTAGTGAAATTTTCTTTAGTTATTACTTATAATATAAATGACTTTTTATGTGTCTAAAATTAACACAACGAATCAAAAAAAAAAAAAAAAATGGCTCCTATTCCAGTCCAACCATGACAAAAACCTGAGCCAGCTAATGGTGAAATCTTTCACTTAACTTCTTCCATAGTATTTTTTTTTCACTCTATTATGTGAATTTTAGTTTGTATTACAGTATACCAGTTGTAGATATTTCAACACGAGATCATTTTTGTTGGCTAGTTGAAGTACTATACTTTATCTAAGGTGCATAAAAACCAAGTGGGCCTACCACAGCTGTGTGCATTTCAACAATTACTGTATGTTCTAGCTTGAGCTTAACTCAAATGAACACTATCTTAATTATGAACAGTTTTAACACATTAGCTAGCTAGTTACCTTACCCCATGTTAATTTATACACGTTTCTAGCTACATAGTTTCTAGGAAAGACACGGTTACACATTATCCTCAGAATTAGCTATAGGCTGTAGCATCTTAAAGTTCTTGATTTGGTCTTGAAATTGAGTTTTTAATTAATTGTTTTTTTTGTTTTGTTTTTTTTTAAATCTGCACCTACTGTCTTTTAACTGGCTTCCTGTCTAGCAGGGTTAAAGGCATTATTAATTTTGGATTCTGTAAGAGTGATCAAAAATAAATGTAGGGAAAATGATTGCTTTATTTAAAAAAAAACAAAAAACAAAACACACCAACAAACACTAAAAGCACTATGACTTAATGATGCTAAAAAAAAAAAAAAGTACCATTACAGTGAACCATGTAGTCAAGTACTGTAAAGAGAGTACAGTTATTATCATTATGCATACTGCACAACAAAATGAGGTAGCAAGCTCTTTAAGAGCTACATTACATACTCGAAAAGACAAAAAGAAAAAGAAAAAAAAAATACACTTAATTAGACACTTAGGAAATGAAGTTGAACTTACGGATACAAAGTAGAAACCTAAACGTAATTAGGACTTATTTAAAGGACCATAATAGAGTAGGTGTACAGTAAGTACTGGTTTGGATGGTGGCCCAGATGGTGGTAGGTTCAGGAGCTGATGGAAGAGCTGGTGAGGCAGATTCGAGGCACAATGGACATGTTAACGTAAAGGTTTTAGGTCAAATCTCAGCTATGTTAAGCTGCCCTTCGTTGCGCTCTTCGGCAAAGTTTTTCACCATGAACTGCTCTCGACTTTCTCGACCTATTTAAATGTAGCATTAATACTGAATTATCCTCAGAAGTGGGGATAATGACAGTGCCTGGTGAGCCCTGAGCACATCTTGAATGAATGTCTCAACCCTGTCAAATTCTTCAAAAGCTTGATAGAATTTTTAATCAATCAGCACAGAACCATGTAAGTTTTATGACAATTCTGCATGTTTCACTCTGTCAAACTTCCCTCATCTCATTTTCGGAATTCCTCAACAGGAAATGAAAGACCTGCAGTTCCTGTACCTGTCAGACAACCAGCTGGACTACATCCCTGTCCCGCTTCCTGAGAGTCTACGAGTGCTTCACCTGCAGGTACCACACTCGCGCGTTACTTTTATTTATTTATTTATTTGAAGTGCTTATTCTCTGGAGTTCTACAGATAAAAGTCAAACCTGACAACTATGAAGGATTCAAATCTGTACATAATATTACAAATGAGTCAAAGGATTGCTGACTCTCATACTTTTTGCCTTGAAATTCAGATTGACGACACATTCACAATCCCCAAAGCCATGCCACAAATAATTAAAAAACAGAAACTATAAAACTCCCTGGTACATTATCCATCATGGCTACCTTAAAATATGAGAACGTACAGATTTACTTACCATCCTTAACAGCACCAACCAAATTCTGTTCTCACTTATCAGGGAAAATATGTAACACCTATGGATTATAGAGCATAAGCTGCAGTGAACTCTCCATTATAAAATCTCAAATGGATATAAAATGGATGTATAAATGTATAATGTATGAATGAAGACATCATGCATCACTAGGCAGTAATATGACGGTTACACTTCAACAACATCAGTTTTGTAATGTTAAAAATCAATTGTCACTGGCTATTCAATAAGACCAAAAAGCCTATTTTCAAATATACAGTATACTGTATACAGTAGGTCTACATTGCACAACAGTGTGAATAGGCCCTCCAGTTTAGATTATTCATTATATATTTTTAAACATATTTTGACTTCTGTCCACTGACAGGTGAAGTGAATAACACTGATTATTGTCTCTTCATCATGGCACCTGCTAACGGATGGAATATATTAGGCAGCAAGTGAACATTTTGTCCTCAGTGTTGATGTGTTAGAAGTAGGAAAAATGGGCAAGAGTAAGGATTTGAGCAAGTTTGACCAGGACGAAATTGTGATGGTTAGACTACTGGGTCAGAGCATCTCCAAAACTGTAACTCTTGTGTGGTGTTCCTGGTCTGCTGTGATCAGGATCTATCAAAAGTGGTTCAAGGAAGGAACAGTGGAGAACCGGTGACAGGGTCATGAGCAGCCGAGGCTCATTAGTCTGATCCAACAGACGAGCTACTGTAGCTCAAACTGCTGAAGAAGTTAATGCTGGTTCTGATAGAAAGGTGTCAGAATACACAGTGCAGGGCAGTTTGTTGCGTATGGAGCTGAATAGCCACAGACCAGTCAGGGTGCCCATGCTGACCCCGTCCACCACAGAGAGCGCCAACAATGGGCACTTGAGCATCAGAACTGGACCAAAAGTGGGATCAACACAATATTAGGCAGGTGGTCATAATGTTACGCCTGATCGCTGTATTTCTTGAAAAATTGCAATAAAACCAAATCATTGTGAGGTCAGAGAGTAAACAGGATGTGACATTGCAAATAGCACAGAACAAAACAATGCACAGCCTACAATCCAGTCAGCAGCCAACTTGCTGATAATACATTCACATACATACTATTCACATTTGTTGGTGCCGTCGGTTCAATTTGAAATTCAAATCTCCTTCCATTGGTTTATTTAATAATTAATCTATACTGTCAAAATATCATAAAAAAAAGTATACATAATGGATTATTGAGTATTAACTTCTAATGGGTGGTGTTGGGGCAATCATAGACCTTATCTTAGAAAAATATTTAAAATATTTCATTTTTGTAAGATATAATTTCAGTCCTAACATCATATAATGGAGTTAATCTGAAACTGTTTACTGCCTCTATGCACATGTGCCAAGTTAGCTGTCTGAGTGCAACAGTTTTGGCTGCTGCTTCTGTTTTTCCTCTCAGCCAAGTGCAGTCACAATCATTTAACTTTGGTAATTGAACAGGCTTAATAGGCCATGTTCTGTCCATAAATCACAGAACAGACATTTTTCAACGTGATCGGAATAAAGGCCAAGAAAACTAATCAAATGTCAGTTCAAATCTACGTTAAAATAAAATAAATAAATAAAAATCCCTGTGAATATGCTGTTGCATTTTATGCCTAACTAACCACCTTCCTCTCATATCCTCTTCAGAACAACAACGTCCAGAGCTTGAATGAAGACACGTTCTGCATTAGTCATGACCTAAGTTACGTACGCAAGGCTCTGGAAGACATTAGATTGGACGGCAACCCAGTGGACGTGAACAAGTATGCTCAGAGTTATGTCTGCCTGCCAAGACTGCCTGTGGGAAACTCACACTGAGTATTAGGAGGGCATATGGCGACTAGACTGCTTCTGCTTCAGTATAGCTTCAGGTATTATACTGTAAGAGTCACTGTATTAGATAATATGGCACGTGCACATCCTGGCCCTAAGTGGCCAATCTTTTATTCAACTGACCACTCAAAATGGACAATGAATGGATAGAATATGGAAGAAAATACTTTTTATTTTTGCCTATTTATAAGTAATAAGCTAAGCTCTTTATGTATCCCTTAAGTGCTCTAATCAACCTGATGTCTTCAATAGCTTAACTGAACTCAATCTTCAACTTCCGTATGTCAATTTTGGTCATGTGATATGTCTGAATTACTCGAATTGCTGCTTAACACTTAATATTATATACTATAATACCATGTAATGTAGTTTTTTCCTGGCTCTGAAAATGTTTTTTTTTTTTTTTTTTTTGCATTTTTGTTTAAACGTGTAACATTTAAAATCGTAGCAAAATCTAACCTCTAGGATGAGTGTGTTAATAAAGCATCAGTTTCTCACTCAGAGGCTTAACCTAATAATGACCACATGGTGGCATTCAACCTCTTTTTTTTTTTTGATGGTATTCCTGATGAGCAGGCACCCTTTGCTCAGTCTCCACACATGGATCCCACTATATAATCACATGATTTTACTGAGCAATATCGCATATATATTGATGAACTGTTTTAGCAAAGCATACACCCAAATTTTTTGGACTATATACCTTGAATCGGATATATTGGAGACTGAGCTACAGGTTACATGTATTTATTT
>JAOVYU010000001.1:10849542-10859594 GCA_025674565.1 Synodontis membranacea | reverse complement strand
GATCAACACATATCCTGACCTCCTACACCAACACACACACACACACACACACACACACACACACACACACACACACAACAGCAAATTACATCCTCGAGTACGCAAAAATGCATCTTAGCAACACTGTGTGCATTTTAGCTGAGCTGGTTAGTGTTAACCCTAGACCAAAAACATGTCACCCGGCTGGTCTGCACCTTCATCCATTTTTCCACAGTGGCCTATATTTGCTATTTAAACATCAAAATGCAATTTTGTTCTTTCATTTTACATATATGTGGCATTTTATATATCTCACATAGTCAATCACTGGCCACGTTAGAATAGCAACATCTGTACCCGTGCTCATTCATGCAATCATCTAATCTGCCAATCATGTGGCGGCAGCACAAGAGCCTCACTTAATCTTCACATTAGACATCAAAATGAGGGGAAATGTCCATAAATTTTGACTTCTGGTGCTGGTTTGTGAATTTCAGATTCAGATATCCTGGAGTTTTCAGCTACAGTAGTCTCTTGATCCTACACACAAAAGTGTGAATGACAACAGTTCAAACATCTTGTTGACGAGAGAGGTCAGAGGAGAAGAGACAGATCACTTCGAGCTGACAGAAAGACAGACATGGTGAACAGAAAAGCATGGACTACATTAGCAGAAGGCCATTCCAGTTCCACTCCTCTAAGCCCAAAGCATAAGTCTCTGGCTGTAGTAAGTACAGTCTTATGGAAACGTGGATAGTTGAAGATGGGAACATTCCTTAGTGAGAAAGAGAAAGAAAGAACGAAAGAGAGAGGGGGGGGGGGGACAAGAATGAGAGAGAGGGTGTGTTAAAAGAAGACATTTGTACAGGAAGAATAGAAGATAGAAAAAAGTAGAAAGGTAACAAAATAATGAATGTGAACAGAGGAAAAGGCAAAGAGAGAGAAACAAAGCAGAGTCATGGCTCCACTGCAGGCGTACTGCGTGGGTGGGTGAGAGGCACGGGCATGCGCATGCATTGACGATCAATAGCGGACAGCGTTATAGACAGACAGAGAGAGAGAAAGTGATGGAGGAAAAGCGAGTGCTGGTGAACACACAGCAACTGGGGGAACATAACGCGAGAAAAGCAATTTAGGAATGTAACGGTGAATGTTCGTTAAAAGAACTTAAGACAGGCACTCATTTAAATTCCGCATGCGTTCTTTCATTATATGGACCATTTATGTTCATTAGCACGTATACTAACACATATCCTATTTGAAGCCACACGAGTTGTTCTGATCTGATAAAAGAAGATGATTCTTATTGTGTTTTGACAGATTAACGGTTGCTTTCACTGGTGGTCATATTTAATTGCAGCCCAAAGAGACAGACGGGGCATTTTTATTACCCCAAACATTCATTCATCATAACAAATGCAATCATTAAAAAAAAAAAAAAAAAAACACTCAAGGCAAGCCAGGCTGAGGAGTCACGTCTGACAAAGCCAGGAGGCAGGCCTGTACACTTCGCAAGAGTCTTGTGCTTATACAACAGAGACAGATATAATGCAGGGCTGTAGCCTAGAACGGATCACTCATAGCTCTGGAATCACTGAGAATCTCCCTTCTTTCTCTTCCTTTTGTGGAAGAGGTATGCAGAGAGAGAAAAGGGGTGCCTTGAGCCAACCTTTATAAGGGGGGGGGGGGGGGGGGTCAGGACTGGGGGGGTGTTGGCCAAGTATGGAAGATTTTTTTTTTATATATGTGTATATATAATTCCCAGTGGCAGTTGATGTTTACATTCGGATTATCTATTTAAGGTAAGGTTTGCTTAGCAACGTGATCATCTGATGGTGTTTCACCATGGCACACTTCCCTTCGCAGATAATGTACAAGTTTGTGCTTTGCTGTAATGATTAGAAAGTTGCCTCTAATGGTTTTGTTAGCAAATGAAATAATGAAGACCAGATAAGGTGTTAGATGGATAATGGCTTTTAGGAGAACTATGACAAGGAAAATAAACAACAACAATAATAACTGCATGGGGGAACATGCTGAATAGCTAGAAGGAGATGTTAATTTTATTCAAATGATGTTATAGAAATGGCTGCTCAGGCCATATTTGATTTGATGGCACTTTCAAAGACCCACATAGATCTATACTGTAAATTTAATCATTTATTTATTTATTTATTTATTTGCAATTTTGTAAATACAGACAGAAAAAAGTTGCATCTTTATGACAGTATGCATGTATAATACAAACCTCTGGAAAGGTACAGTGTTAAACAGTGTTAAAAAAAAAAATACAAACCTTTTTCAGCTTTCTTGTGAAATTACAACATATATATATAAAGCAAGCGACCACCAAAAATGTTTGGGGGGGGGGGGAAGCAAAAATGTGTAATATGCAGCTTATATAACTTAAGGTGGGTCTTTAAGAAATCATTGCTTGCTCTTATCTATTGGAAAGCGCTTTCTATCATTCTTATAACTGAGTCAAAGCTGATTTGAGTGTCCTACGTGCTGCGTTCCCTGATGATGAAAGCTGCTGCCAGTGAATATCAAGGCTACTAACTAAGGAAACGTTAATAAGGGCGACAGATTGAGGCTTACTCCAAGAAAGTAAATTTGATCATTAGTGGAGCAGCTAATTACAGCTACATCTGTGCAGTGCTTCAGACTGTAAAAGAGATACAGAAATCATTACAGTCAGATACAGACTGATATTTCCATCACCTAGCTCGCCCAGTGAGGATAATGAAACTATATCCACCAAGAAAAGCTGATAGGAGACTCCGTGATCCTCCTGCACTCCAAGCTCTTACCCTGTCCATCACTCGGAAAGAACCACCAAGGTTGAGATTTTTATTTGGATAGTGGACCATTCACAGCACAACTGGGACACTGTCATGACACTGGCCTGTTAGTTGTGGTAGAGATGTATTAGGAACCGTATGTAGTCTGAATGTCACTGATCAACGGAAGAAAATTTTGCTTGCAAACAAGTCAGATTATTTTACCCTTATTTCTTCTTTTCAAAAATATTATGGAAGGAAATTTAATAGCACT
Source organism: Synodontis membranacea (assembly GCA_025674565.1). Taxonomy (NCBI): domain Eukaryota; kingdom Metazoa; phylum Chordata; class Actinopteri; order Siluriformes; family Mochokidae; genus Synodontis; species Synodontis membranacea. The sequence goes on along the minus strand of JAOVYU010000001.1, from coordinate 10,856,561 downwards.
TTTTTAAATCATAGATTTAATGGTTATTGTTTTTCTTGTTTTAATGGACAAGTTACTTTTTTGTTTAAAATAGATTTTATTTGGAGGTATCAGGTTATGACTGGGTTTCCCGAAAATTGTTCCCAAATCCTGGCATGTTGGTTTCTCCTCATTATCTACCATAATGCTTCTAAACACAAATTCAGTGTTTGTTTGTTTGTTTGTTTGTTTGTTTTTTTTTTGCCATATTTTCATTTTGTTTTCTTGACTTCTGTTGTTCCACTGGGTCACTTGATGTTGTTGAGGAGCCAGCAAGGTCAGATGGTTGGAGAAATTTGTTCATGCTTTTTTGCTGAACTCCTACACTTGACAGAAATGTGGCGTGTTTGAATGCGACTTCTAGTTACATTTCGAAATATTCACACAAATTCACACAAAATCCATGTTTAGAGTTTAAGCAATATCGGTAAATGCTTTTATTTAAAAAGACTGGCAAGCACAAAACCAGACCCAAAACTGTAGACGTCATCATGGTCGAGAGACATGTGATGAACAAACAGGGTATATTATAAATATTACGAGTCAAACCCATTAGTCAGAAACAAAGACTTGGTATATCAGATGTAAGAAGAGAGATAATGGGATAGGTGAAGTGACGATTGAGTCCAGGTTTGTGTGATCAGTCATCTGGTGGTTGGTGTAGTCCACAGAGTTTACGTTTGTGTTTTGTGTTTCTCTCAAAATTCCATTTGTAAGACCCCACATGAAGTCCAGACCCCTATTTTACAAACCCCTGCAGTATGAACTCAACGGGGCATTACTTAAAAAATATTAAAAAGCATTGAAGTGAATGTAGTGTATACAGTATGATAGTTTGTCCCACATAGTTCTCATTATTATGTCAATCAGACATTGTGACATACTGCATTGCTCAACCCTATTAGTTTTATTGTCAAGCTATTGATAGTTAGTTGATTAAATCCCTCCCATCCAATACTGCAAACCGATTGTCAGTTCTAAGAGTGTTTTGTTTTTTTAAGCTGTTGACAAAAATCGACTTAAGTGTAATACAGTTACAAAACTTTGGCCACATTTTAATTAATTAAAAAAAAAAAAATTCATGTAGATTGTGCGACCTGTGTGTGTTAGCAGAGAAAAGACTTAAGGCATAAACAAAGGAAGTTGCAATGCCAAACCATATCAGCCCCACAAACCACAACCGTAATTCTTTAAAGGTCACACACTCTAGAGTATTGACTATTCATTTATCAAGATAGCGTGCAGATAATTATCCTGTTACTGATTATATACAATCAATATAAAGTGAGAGCAATTCCTTAGCAAAATCAAACCTGCCTCTGTTTTGACTGTTTGTCCTGGACTTGGATGCTTTTCTGTTTCTATATTATATTATATATAGACCCTTTTTTGTATCCACAGGTTCCATTATTAAGCCTCCTGCTATATATATATATATATATATATATATCACATCTAAACTTCCCTTTTAGATATGAATGTCCTAAAATAGGAAATGCCACGTACCACACACGGCAGGGCTTGATTCTTAATTCTCCTGTTTACAATGTTATTAATAAATCTTATTAATAAATGGAGTGGACAGGTTCTCAAATATGGCTGGAATAATAACATCTCCAGTATATGCAGTCCTCAGAAGAGCTCTAAATTCATAGCAGAGCATTCATCAACAGATAGGCCTCGTGTCACTGAGAAACACATCTAATTGAAGCCATCCATCCTTCAGTAGGGGGACCAGGGAGATGAAGGAGCTGTTCTAGGAAAAATAACCACTCCTGGTCAGAGATTGGTAGCTGGAGGCTGCTAGTCATGATGTTGGAAGAACATAGCCAGAGTGGTGTATTACACAGACAGGCCTGTATATGTGGGGCGTAAAAAGAAAAACGGAGCACAGTTATACTTGGTTTTTAATTCCTGTTTGTGCATTTTGACTAGCATGTGATCTGCAGGTTATGTGTGTTTGTAATAAGGACATGTTGATGATTCTGCTAAGGCTAAGACATTAAGTAAGGAATAGGTACTGTTACAGGAAGATAATCAAGGAGAGTTTGGTATGATGCTACACAAGGCAAAGCTGAGTTACTGTTATGACCCTAATTTTAATTCTATTCTACAAACAGCATGTCCAGAACTGTTTAATTCCTTTTATACCGCAATAATTTTTCAACGATTATGATTAAGCCATACGCATTAAGCCATTATCTTTCCTTTCCTCATCATTCTCTCTTATTCTCTCTCTCTCTCTTGAAGTTAATCAATTTAAAAAAAAAAAAAACAAAAACAGTTTTTTTATGTTACCAAAAAAAAAAAAAAAACAGAAAGTGCAAAGTCATCCTTCCTGAAGATGTTGAGGAAAACTTGATGAAAATTCCAAAGTGCTGACACTGGAGACTGTCAGAAAAAGGTTCTGGGTTTGAACCTTTCAGCCGCCATTTGCTCCCAGTGCTCAGTTTCCTCAACTAGTCCAAAGACTGTCTCCAGCATCCCTGTGACCCTGACGGATAGGCAGTATAGACGACGGAGGAATGGATCAGCGTGATTCAAGAATTCAATAGTATTTGTTGTATAATGAAAAGTATTATTGTGTATGTTATTGTACTCTCAGTATGCTGGTCAATAGTCATACATAATTATACATTTTCCACAAAAATAAATAAATAAATGCACATACAGTATGCTGTTGCATTTTCTTTGTGGGAAATTCTGTGATGCTTACTGTTTCAATCTTTTCTTCTAAAAAAAAAAAAAAAAAGAGCAAATTGCATTACTACAAATGACTATAGGACAAAAAGGTTTAGGCAGCTGAGGCAAGTTTTTGAAGCCGGCTAACCCCGAGGGGGAAAAAGAAACTCTTTTTTTCCCGTAATGGGGTGCGTGTTTATTTTGATGTGTCTTCCTTGCGGAAATCTCCCTCTTTTAATAGCAGTAAGCTGATGAGCAAACAGCGGCATGCCTGAAGCAGAGAGCAAGGCCATGCACCATGGGATGTCTTTTTTCATCTTTGGTTCCAAAGAATCTCTCCTCATTATTGTATCGCTTAGGTCATGCTGGAAATTGCTGCATAAAGGGATGATTAGATTAACGACAAGCCACATCACTACAACACAGACCTTAGCCAAAAGTGTAAGGACAGATACAACACTATGACATTCTCAAGATTGTTCGGTGGATTTGCTGAAGGTTGAGGGTGTTAAATTATTATACAAGATCCAACGGAAAAACCTAGAGCTTCCGCTCGTACTGTAAGTATGGCACAAAATATAATTTCAAAATATTAAACAGCTGTTTAAAAATAAGCCGGTCGGGTCTTTAAGGAACTAAGTAATAACTACGGAAAGATGCCTTTCCTATGACATGAGCACCCTGTTCCAACCCGGAAATAAAAACAGCCGTCCTTTACTTCCCACTTCAACTTCGGAAAATCCAAGTTAACTTGTCATTTTCCAGTAGCCCTGCTTTAGCTCACTGAGTTTAGGGTCTTCGGATTTCCATGACAAAATGTCCCAGGTGGAAGCACCATGGGAAACTGACTGAAGTGTTCTGAATTAAGACCGGACCCAGTCATGCCTAACGGTCCTGTTCTCCCTCTGCTCTTCCGGCATGCTTTTATATCGACCCACAGGGGGCAGCAGCAAGCAGGGCGCATACAGGGCAGGCATCTCATCGACATTCAGACAGCATACTCCGTAAATAAGCAGTCTGGCGACTGGGGACTCTCTGGCCATGATCTCAGGAGTGACAGGGACACGGGGATGTGGTGTCTGAAATGTTGCCACGTACACTGTCATCTACAGTCAAGCAAGGAGAGGAATAAACTGGATGAACATTTTTCTTCTGCATCTTCACCTGTGTTTACTTACAAATTAAAAATGACCCATTAATCAATACTATTTAATCCAAACATAATGCTTGGCTCCATTTCTCTAATGACCATGGAGGAGATTCGTTCCAAAAACAGTGTTTAAATTCTATAATACTTGAATCTATCTTCTAGCTGGAGAGTAAGCTGATAATAAACTGGTTTTGGTAAACATGAACCAAAACTGTCTTCTTGGTTCCGATCACATTTCATCTCCACCTAGCACTTCCACCTACAGTGTCTATACACAACGACCATCGAAACATCCCAAAACATGAGAAGAACTTTTGTTTTCTTCATTTCTCTAAATGTTATGTATTGATAATAAATGAGATTAAAGATGACCTGGATGCAGTGGACGGTGCAATTAGCATGACAGACGCCCTTCTATCCTCGCCTTGTTCAGTTGTTGGTGTTTTTGTTTTCGTTATCTGACAAAAAGAATTAGCTGTTTAGCATGCTATTAGTGCTCATGTTTTCATTCATAAGTCTAATTACACATTCAGCAAGGAGTTTATGCATATGAGCAGGAATCATTTATAGATAATGAATTAGGAAGGTGCTGCAGCTCAGTGAAAATTTCCTTTCTTGCCACAGTCAACAGGCGCATTATACACTACAGGATTGTAGTCAGGATGATTTGTGACACGCACACGCACACACACACGCACACACACACGCATACACACAAGCACACAGAAAAAAAAACTTGGATTTTTTCCCAATGTCCTAGTTCTTGTATTTCATGTTAAATCTTTCAATCTTCTATATATTCCGGTTATTACTTCTCTCTCTCTCTCTCTCTCTCTCTCTCTCTCACACACACACACAAACACACAAAATTACACTGTCATCCTCACTCCTTCTCACCAGCCATGGGAAACCCCAGACATGATTAAGAACCTAATGGAGTGCACTCTTTAAAGAACAAAGTGTTACCAGTCAGAAGTGCCATATCTTTCCGTCCTGCAAAGCACATCATTCAAACCCAGCTACCTCCCTGTAGTACACTGCTCATATCAGCCACTCTGTATGCATGTGTCTGCTGTATATCCCATATCCTGGCATACTTATTAAACCAAATACTCCCCTACTCCTCCTCTATTTAAGTCATTCGCATATTTTATGCGTGTCACGCATGTCTCCCTCCCTGAATCTTTCCCCGCAGTTTCCTTTCTTCTTGATCCCATTAATGCTTAGCCATTGATCTGCTGAGTGTGCTAGCTACACAAAGGTCAGACAATGGATGATGGCTGTGACAGGTGGAGCTTCTACTGACAGGCACTACTGATTGAGATCGTGTGTGTGTGTGTGTGTGTGTGGTGTGTGTGTACGTGTGCACCCATGAGCCATAACACTAGAACCACTGAGAGTTGAGGTGAATAACACTGATTATCTCGTTACAATGGCACCTGTCAGGGGTGGGGTATAATAAGCAGTAAATGAACAGTAAGTTGATGCGTTGGAAGCAAGGAAAATGGGAAGTGTGTGGATCTGAGCAAGGGCTATATTATGATGGCTAGATTACTTGGTTAGAGCTTCTCCCAAATGCCAGGTCTTCTGGAGTGTTCCCAGTATGCGATGGTTAATAGCTACCAAAAATGGTCCAAGGAAGGACAGTTGGTGAACCAGCAACAAGGACATGGGTGCCCAAGTCTCACTGATGTGCGTGAGGAGCGGAGGCTAGCTAATCTGTTCATATCCCACAGATGAGCTACTGTAGAACAAAAAAGTGAATCTATCTATGATAGATTTCTGCATATGGGGCTGTGTAGAAGCAGACCATTCTGAATGCCCATGCTGATGCCTGTCCACCACTGAAAGCACCTACAGTGGGCATGTGAACATTAGAACTGGACCATGGAGCAATGGAAGAAGGTGACCTAGTCTGATGAATCACATTTTCTTTTACATCATGTGGATGGCCGGGTGCATGTGCTTTGTTCAGCTGGAGAAGAGATGGCTCTATGGGATGCAGGATGCACTATGGGAAGAAGGCAAGCCAGTGGAAGCAGAGTGATGCTCTGAGCAATGTTCTCCTGGGATACCTTGGGTCCTGGCATTCATGTGGATGTTACTTTGTCACATATCATTGTGACACTAAACACTGTTACAGACCATGTACTCCCCATCATTGCATTGGTATTCCATAATGGCAGTGGCCTCTTCCAGCAGGATAATGCGTCCTGCCACAATTCAAAAATTCTTCAGGAATGGTTTGAGGAACACAACAAAGAGTTGACAACACAAAGGTGTAGTCTCGAGTTCTAAATCTATACCAGCTGGGGGAAGTGCTGGACAAATCCAAGGAGGCCCCGCCTTGCAACTTACGGGACTTAAAGGATCTGCTGCTAGTGCCTTGGTGCCAGATACCACAGCACACGTTCAGAGGTCTTGTGGAGTCTATGCCTCGATGAGTCAGAGCAGTTTTGCTGGCATAAATTGGACTTACACAATATTAAACAGGTGGTTTTAATGTTATGGCTGATCCGTGTACGTGTGGGTGTTCTGGATAGAAATGGCCCCTTTCACATTTAAATGCTCAAGAAACAGCTTCTATATCCAGACTCCTATCCTTAGGGCAACAATTACAAGAATGAAAAACGGCCAGCTGGACTCAGATTAAAATAAAACTGCAGTTACGTCTAAAAAGCCTTTCTATCTCTTGATTTCAGCCTTCATAAAACTAGTAATGGTGCCTGGATATTCGGTAGTTTCACTTTGAAATTAACCTTTTGCTCAAAATATAAAATAAGAGTCATGTGCCTTTTTTATTTTTTTATTTATTTTTTTATTATTAACACTTTATTTAAAGTCACTGGTCATAGTCACTGCTTCATGGCAGCTTTATAAGTTCTTAATGACAACTAGCAAACCTACATAAACAACTTTTCAGAAAGGGTCCCACTGTCATATATCTTATTTAAGGTTGAGGTCCTGTCATATACACTACCGGTCAAAAGTTTTAGAACACTTTTAGAACACTGACCCCTTGACTTTCTTTGCAGTTTCTCTGTAGGAAAGATCTACATTTTTCAGTGTTATGATGGTCTGTCTCTCTTCCGTTGTTAATTGCCTTTTTCTCGCCATTTCTGTAGCAACACACTACTTTCTGCAGGTACAATACTGTTCATCTGATGCT
>JAOVYU010000001.1:10838403-10848923 GCA_025674565.1 Synodontis membranacea | reverse complement strand
GTTCACTGGACTTGAATGACTTGAATTGCAATAAATAACTGGAAAAAACTGGGGTGTTCTAAAACTTTTGACCGGTAATGTGTATATATATATATAAGTCAGAACATTAGTGTTACTAATTTTCCAGGATATATAAGCTTCTTTACTGAGTATACAGTAAATTGCTCAGGTTTTGTGAGTGCCCATTGTAGCTTCTCCTGAGATCCACTCTTGTTATAAGTTCAAGGTTTGTTGTGTTGTGCTCTCTAAGATGCTTTTCCGCTCACCATGTTTGCAAAGAGTGGTTATCTGAGTTACTGTAGTCTTCCTGTCAGCATTTGTTTTATTTCTCTCTAACTGAAGCTCTATAAAACCATGATGGATTTAATCAGTGACATATGTAGGGCAGCAGTCACCTAGTAGAAAACAGAACATGGGGTCATGTGGCCTAGCTCTAATTTGTTCCATGCTACATGCAGAAACATATTTTCCGCACAGCTGTAAACTACATTGTGTTTCTGCAGGCTTGATTTCCTAGAATAAAATGTACTTATTTGAATCAGGCTTCCCTTTCTCTCAAATGGCAAAGCTCATTTTATTGTTGCGGTGCTAGATGTCCTGGTGCTGATTCCTGGAAATAGAGTCAGTAGACTATGGGTTTTCAAAGCAGTTAAGGAGATACGTTACTGTAATGTGCATTAATGAAGCTCTCTTTGGAACTTCATGCTTACAGATGATTGTTTTGTTGCAACTGTCAGCTGCAAAGAGGCATAACTATTTACGAGAAGAAAAGGAAAGGTACAGCCATAAAGGTTTTGGAATAAAGAAATGGTGTGCATATTGGCTGTCTGAAGTCAAGGTTATGCTGCAAGTAATTTTTTTTTAATAGACCTTTCTGATGTCAGGACTGAAGAAATTGCATTGTACATTTAATAAGTATTTGACCACATTTTATTGTAGAGTTTGAAAACTGACAAAGTCTAGTTTTAAATGGAAATGATGGTGGTATTCAGTTTTTTGAATGCAGTCAAATAGGGAACTTCTTGCTGCGGTTCTATTCTTTCTAGAATAATCAAAGCAAGAGGAGCATTAACAATGCAATTTTCCACTCATTCAGGACATTACTGACAGCACATAAAGTGCCCATACCTCCTTCGTTTGATTTCAAGTCTGACCATTTAATATTGTCATATACTATAGACCCACCCTGGGCATCCAAATACTTCTGAACTGCTGAAAATATTAATGTCCTCTTTCATCATCATTGTTTTTTATTCCCCCAGGACCCTGCTGCTGTGATGCAAATCATTTAAAAAAAAAATAGCCATACTGTATATTATCTGTTTATGTCCACATCAGTAAAGGAAGTGGACTTTGATATTTTTAATCTCTCAGTAGAAGTGTAGTGCGTGTACTTGTATGTATGATTGTACAGTACATTTCCAGCATATGTCAAGCGTAAATGCTAACCATACGTCTTAAATGCATCCATACCTTCAAACCTGTTGCTCCTATTTCATAGGAGCACTTGCCATTTGCTATATTTATTAGTGTGTTGCATAAGTTTGTGACCTAGGAAATCCCTTTAATTATTTATCAAAACTCCCCTTAAATGCATGTGTATTAGGTAGCATATCAATCAAGCATGGAGTCGATCAAGATTCATGTGCGTCATTGCCTTCCATTCTTATTCAATAGTGGAAAAAAACTCAGTGGAAGCAAGTGACAAAATATTCCAATGTTTATGGCAGCCAAGAACTGCTTCACTGTTTCAAAAGGGTGAATTTGAGCTAGAGGATAAGCCACGAAGTGGTAGACCAAAGGAAACGGAAGAGGAGGAGCTGAAGAAACTGTTGGACAAAGATGTAACACAATCGACTTGAGAGCTGGCAAGACGTTTCTAAGGCATCTGAAAGGCAATGGGAAAGATTCTGAAAGTTGATAGGTGGGTTCACTTTCAGAGAGAAATACAGTGCATTCTCAAGTCTTTTTTTTTTTTTTGAGTATGATGCTACAAGCTTGGCACACCTATCTATTGGCAGTTTTCCCCATTCTTCGTTGCAAAACCTCTCAAGCTCCATCAGGTTGGATGGGAAGCGTCGGTGCCCAGCCATTTTCAGATCTCTCCTGAGATGTTCAGTCAGGTCCAAATCTGTGCTCTGGCTGGGCCACTCAAGGACATTCACAGAGTTGGCTGTGTGCTTAGGGTCGTTGTCCTGTTGGAAGACGAACCTTCACCCCAGTCTGAGGTCCAGAGCGCTCTGAAGCAGGTTATCATTAAGGATGTCTCTGTACATTGATGCATTCATCTTTCCCTTGACCCTGACTAGTCTCCCAGATCCTGCAGCTGAAAAACATCCCCACAGCATGATGCTGCCCCCACCAGGGATGGTATTAGTCAGGTGACATGCTCTGACATGCACTGTCAACTATGGGACCTTTTACAGAAAGGTGTGTGCCTTTCCAAATCATGACCAATCAACTGAATTTACCACAGGTGGGCTGCAATCAAGTTGTAGAAACTTCTGAAGGATGATCAGTGGAAACAGGATGCACCTGAGCTCCCTTTTGAGGGTCATGGCAAACGCTGTGAATACTTATGTAAATGTTTTATTTTTGTTTTTTATTTTTATTTCATTTGCAAAAGTTTCAAACAAATGTGTTTCACTTTGGGAATAAGGCTGTAATATATATTATTATTGTGGTTAAAGTGGAGCGCTGTGAATCCTTTCCGGATGCACTGTATCACTCAACAGCTTGACACCGGCATTACAGGTGCATCACACCTTTACTACCATCTGCTCGATCCTGGAGAAACTTTCAAACACTGAACGCTACAGCGATCCAATCAAATTAAGTGAAAAATATCAATGAACTGCAATCATCCCGCAGCCATTCACGAAAGAAAATCATCCTCCTTCATCACACGGAAGGCCACGTGTTGCAAAATGAAACCAGAAATGAGATGAAAGACATGATTTTAAGCCTCGAGTAGGAAGCTTACTACATTCAGCCTACTCGACGGACATAGCGGCATCAGATTTCCACTTGTTTAGTAGATAACAAGGAGTCTAGAAGTTTCAATTTCTCTGTAGTTTTGGATTGTAATAACTGGAATGGGGTAAATAATAGCACATTCACGGACATCCATACAGAATAAAAATAGCCCCAGTTACTTCAGAGTGACTTAATCCCTGCAATATAATTAAAGCTTGTTACAGAATATAACCAATAAAACCAATATATAATTATATGCAGGTATAATTATTATAATAATTATAAGTATATATAATTATAATATATAATTATAATTATCTGGGCGACTCCCAGTGGCAGAGAGCACCAGGAAATCAACTGTGGAATTTTGCTGTTTAGAATTTTTCTCTGTGTTCTTCCATCATGTTCTCTGGTTTCCTCCTACAAACATGCCAGCAAGTGCAGTGACTAAGATAAATTGTCCCTAGGTGTGAAGCAGTGTGTGTGTGTTTTGTACCCTGTAATGGACTGTTATCCCATCCGGGGTGTATCCCAGGATACAATCCATGACCCGGACCAGTACTACTGAAAGTGAGTAAAATTCTTTAAGGTTCTGTTGATATATAGGCTTACAGCGAGACTGATTTAGACATGCAGGATTTGTAGAGATTAACCATTAAAGTATTTAAATTATTAAAACTTTTTAAGCAAGGATTTACTGTAATTATTACTATCATTATGACCAGGAAATAATTTTTGAAATGAATGGCTGGATGAATGCCATATAGTATTAGTGATGGTATTAAAAAATTGTCATGTAATTATTTAATTCAAATACCTTCTACTGTCTAACCAATGTTGGCATATTAATTAATTAATAAATGTTGATCTCATCTCCACTGAAAACTGTATTCAATAAAATTGATTAAAATTGCATAATACTAAGGGTATTGGGGGGTGGGGGTGTTGGAGTAGCAGTGGGAATGCCATCTCACTTTTCTTTTTCTCCTCCTGCAGTAAACCTCCAGTACTTCAGCAACTGTCACCTCGATATCCCCGAAGTCAGAGAGCAATGCCAGGCTGTTAAATCGGTTTTCTGTCTGGGGGCTGTGAAATATTCAGCAGTGGATATAGGAAGTGTAGTATTAATGCAGGGTAGAATTTTTAATGCCTTTGAAGTGTCATGGGTTAGGTTTATTTATTTATTTTTAATCCATTGCAGCTAGTAGCTATCAAACAGAAATTGGACAACCCTGATTGGTTAATCCTGTTTCTCACCATAGCAGCTGGTCCCTAATGTCCTTAAACAAATCAAGCAAAATGTTTGCAATGATAACACTGTTGACCTTTAATGAGCATTATACTGTATAAAACATGTAATAAAATATTCCAGGGGAAATCCGTCCCATAGTTCTGCCAGTATGCGTTACCGGTAACTGCTAGAAGTGCAACTATAAAATTCACAATTTAATTTATTTACAGTTCCATACTTTAAACTTTTTAAAAGCACTGCATTTTAATTCGCTATTTGATTTGAAATGACAAGATTAAGACTTTTTTTTTTCCTCTACTGTAAACACTTCATGAGCAAATGACCTATAAACATTTCTTGAAGAAGCTAGCTATTTAGATGACCTAAATAATGGAACAGGTGTAAAAATAGCGACAACAGCATGAAGGGAGAGTCCGCTCAACCACTTTTGATGGCAAGTAAATGCTAGTCATAACTGGTGTATTTGCAGCTAAACAAAACAGGATGCATTACAGGATGTTTAATGTGTAATAAACTGTAAACCCTCATAACACTACATATCTTCCTATAGCACACAGGTTTTTTGCAGTTAAATGCTCGCAGTTTTTTTTGATTTCCTGGAAAATGACAAGCATTTGTACTCTGTATGTTGTTCTCCAGCAAGGACCTGACTTCCTTTTTGTGTTGGAAAAACCAACGTAATATACATGCTTGGCTTAAAGGTCAGTCCTCCCACCAGCCATGACAGAGGACTCATACACAGCACCTGAGTTTGTAAAGCCCTTGTTTACTGTCAGTCATGTTTCGACACACTCGACTGTATGTCAAGGTCTCATGGATAATCAGTTAAGCTTGGCAGGCAGCAGACTGTTCATCTGTTTTGCTTGTTTGTTTGTTTTTTCTTAGATAATATTGAGATAATCAATAAATTACAACCTGTAAAGGACCATAAACCGGATTGCAGTTTTAAAATGCAACTAAGAATTCACCACGAGTAGGCAATAAATCTTCGACTCCACTAGTTACCACTGATAAAACAATAAACTTTATAGAGCTTGGCAAATTTGATTCATTATTTTATTGAGTATTGTTCAGAGCTCTGGTTGTTAAACAGGATTTTTCGCTTCAAAAGTTCATAAATGAGCTCACAAATCAGCTCATGTGCAACAATCAGAAACAAGGCCTTTTCAATAGAGCATTTGGATATGTTGCATAAACAGCATGTGCTGCCTTACAGAGGTAGCAAATGATCTAGAGTTTTGCCAGTGAACTATTTTATACTGCATACAGCGACAGTGTCTCAAAGTCAGATGAACTATAAAACTATACAGTTTTTTTGTATTCATATATTCACTGAATAATCTTATGTTTCTAGTCAAGGTGAAAGCCCATGACATGACACTGTTTTGTATATGGACGACACTTCTGTTCTGTATTGCAAATGCCAAAACTGTGACTGGCCAAGGCATCTAACTTGTACCAGTCACACAGCCACACTGCTATATATACAGTTAGTATATAAGTGCTTTTTTTTTTTTGTCTCTGTAACTGTCATACTTGTACTCTTGGTTGGTGTTTGAAAAATATGGTATAAAGAGAAATTTGAGCGAGATATCATGCAAGAAATGTCCAGATTTACTGCTATCATCCTGAAGTTGATTACACTACTGTACGTAACACAATTTTCACTCCTGGGTAGTGCACAATATTTTCTAATTGCTTATACCTCAAAAGTATAGCGGTATAAGGAAACTTACCTATTGACCTATTTTCACTGAGAAAACGGGCAAATCTAAGTCTTTTCGTTGACATAAAGTGAAAATAGAAAACATATGAAACAAAATTGACATTGCATTCATACTAACGTTGTATAAAAATGACCACAAAAGATTTAGAAGTGAGAAGTTTTTCAAGAGGGCAGCACAGAGGTGCAGTGGTTAGCACTGTTTCCTCACATCTTGTTTCTGTGTGGTGTTTCTCCCACAGTCCAAAGATATGAGGATTATTCTAACTGACTACTCTAAATTGCCCATAGGTGTGAATGGTTGTTAGTCTCTATGTTAGATTGGTGACCTGCCCAGGGTGTACCCCACCTCTCACCTGATGTCAGCTGGGATTGGCTCCAGCTCCCCCATGACCCTGACATATTAGTGGTACAGATAATGGAAGAAATGGATGGTTTTTCAAGATTTATGATTACAGTATACTGTACATTGCTTTCATGAAGCAACCCCCAAATGTATTCTACCATCAATTTTCTCGTTATATTGTCCTTGGGAGTGGTGTTCAAAGTCCAGTATACTGTATACTGGTGGAAGTTTTCCACATAGTTGTCGGCTTTGTGGTCACACAAGCAAGCCCCTAACCACTGCGACAAAGCTGTTCCAAACCATTCTTTCCTTCCTAGTGAGCTTCTGGGGGAATTCCTTGCACTCCAGGATCACCAGCTTGGCGTTTTGCCTCAGACAGCTTGGGAAAGAAAGCTTGAAGTTACTTGAAGGCTGCTGATTCCTCATTTAGAACTGTAATAAATTGTTTCATAAGGCTCAATATGAAGTACATCAGCACCTTCCAGGGCTTCCACATGGCGTTGTTCCATCCTACAGCAAACTCAGTCTGCTGTGGCCAGTGCTGCCCTTGGTGGTGCACTTTGGTGTCCATACTGTCCCAAGGGTATAGATGGCAGGGAAATTCGTTAAAATCTCCTTGCAGGCCCAACAGGATTGACACCATTTAAAGTACTCATCATACTTTGAGCTGATGCTGTCGTAATCCTCTTTGAGGTTAGAAAATAGCAACATGTTTTAAAATGTACCTGTTTTTTTTTTTCTGATTTTATGTGAATGAAAAGACAGAAAGAAAACAGGTCAGTTTCAAAATACCAATGCCTGAGGCACAAAAGTAGTTTGAGGGAGATAGTAACCATTTCTGTACTATTGAGAAATAACACTTGCAATCCAGGAGCATACACATACACAAATAAATAAATAAATACATACTTACATACATACAGTACATACATACATACATACATACATACACACATACATACACACATAAATATATATATTTATATATATCTAGCAGTGTCATGTAAATATTACTGGTAATTGTATGACAGCTGCCAATTATATTTGATGTAATGACAGTTTGTGTCACATGCCTATCCATCACATGTTATTTCTACTTACCATGTACTTATTTATATTCAGTTTTATGACTGATGCTATGGCAGGTATTAATTGTTATCATAACTCTTTATCTCTTGTCTGATCTTACCTCATAAATACGTCACTTTACATTAGCACATTTTCATAAATGATTATAGTAGTATCATGAAATCAGTGGATTTCTGCATGTAAAATATGAGATAACACCCAATAAAACATGCCTTAAATTAAAATAAGTAAAGAAATAAATTAAGGAGAGGAAGAAGACGCTGGAACAAAGATGCTGATGCAGAATTGGTTCTGCATCTGTCATCTCTCCAGTTACTCCAGTTACCAGCATTTAAAGTACAGAGGTTTTGTGCATGTTTTACTTCCTCATAACTGAAATACCAACTCTCAGATAAAGGCACACGCAAAACACACACTAATAGATACCATTATGCAAACGTCGTCATGGTTACATCATGATGGCATTTTCTCATTTTACTCTTGTTGCCGTTAATGAAAACATTTCCTCGCCTTACAGCTTATAAATCTTTTCTCTCTTTGTAAATCAATGTCATTCATGTTTCCTGTTTTAAGCACAGTGTGGTGGGAATGTAGACCTAATTTAAACCCTCATTTCTGCTTGTTGTCATGGTTTCAACGTGGTTCAACAAGGTTACATAGCACCATGAGCACTGATTTAGAACTGTGATGAATTTTCACTGGATCTACATTAGAGGCATTTCATATTAGAAAATAACAGGCACCTGACAGCCAGTGGGAAACCAGAGTTTTCTATGGCCATTGTTTTGTATAACTTATGATTGTATATCATTAGAGGTACCATAAGCTCATGCAAAAAATTACAATATGACATAGAAGCTGACATTATAGCTGCTATCTTGAAAAATTCATGCTATGGATGGTGCGTTATATTAACTGTAATGGTGACTCCGACTTGTTAGGTAGGGTTAAGTGTTACTAGACAGATATTCACGTTATTTCTTATTACATGGTTAGGGCACAGGATTCAAGTAAAATGTTCAGATGAAAAAGCAAGAGAATCAGTCTCCATCATTGACGAGGTGGTTGGTTATGGCAGAGGATTAGCGCCAGATGGGCTGATCTGAACATTTTTGAATTTTATGACACAATAGTCTCTAGGGTCTACACAGAATAAGACTGATTCATTGACAGTAAGGCTATGAAGTAACTCAAATAACCATGCATAACAACCATGGTGAGCAGAAAAGCATCTCAGAACGCACATCTTTTATATTAGATATTTTAAAACGTCATGATCACTGTAAGCTGAGCGATCCACTTATACATATATTTTTTACATATATTTTTTTAACCAAGCAATCAAAGATAGGTGATACAGAGATATAAATGTTATATCTATATATGATATATAGAAAGATGGAAATATGTTGTCAGGTGAAATTTTTTATTTGTAGTGCTGAACTGAAAAAGAATAAACACCCAATTTATTTAACGCCATTTGATTACCTTTGTCATTCTGTATCACTCACTGTATCTCATCAGTACATACAGCACTTCATCCATGACCAGCTTGTTCTCACCCCTCCCTTGCTGTTTAATGGCATTTTCTATTTATATGACTTATGCAAGGGCATATGTCTGACTGAGGATAAGCAAAAAACTAAATTCCATATTCATTTAATTCCTCAACTATGAAAGGAGAATTGGTAGAGGGGAAATCATTTTACATAATACTGTAGCAGGGGGAGAAAATGGCATTATTTGCTTTGGGTCTGTAAGAGCAGATGTGGGATAAAGATATGGGAAGCTCAGTACCATCATAGTGAATGTCCGGGATGTGCACATGAACAGCTGTGTCTGAAGAGTAATGGGCAAGAAAATGTGTTGGATATGGATGTTAGCAGTTTTCAATTTCTTTTTCTTTGATTGTGTATTTTTCCTGACATTAGAAGCACAATATTTTGTGGCAATTTATGGTGTCTATTGGCAGTATACAGTATATACTTGCTGGTAGTGACACGCCACAGGAATTCTTATTTACTGTAAGCGGTTGGTTTGGACCTACATTAAATTTTGGCTGATGAACTACAGTGGCAAGGTTTTTGGGTTGTCGTGCTGTGAAACCACAGCATGTTGACATACGAGTCTGCGTTTCTTTTCCCCAACACCTCAAGATGTTTTTTTGCTTCCCCTTGGCTTGAGGTACAGTACTGATGCAATAAAATACAGCTAGCCAGGAAGTAACTGTCTTTTCTTCCTTCTTTTGGAATGGAAGACCAACGTGTAAAGAGGGCTGAGCACAGAGCCAAACAAAACAAAATTGTGTCGCTGTTCAACTATGTACAGACTCCTAAATTCCTAAACTGACAAAGTGGATGTTTTCCAATGTCCAGTCTCATATGATACATCAAGTATCATATAAGTGTTAACCAAATGCATCCTTTCACAATAAGATATTAAACATGTGATTAAACCTGAAGTATGAGGGAATGTTGAGAATACTGCCTGGCTTCTATAAAGCTTCAGAGACAAGGGCGTATAAACAAATGAATGTAGGCGTTAGTCTTCTTGGTAGCTATGATTTTGTGGCTGTTTGAAGTCAATTCTTGGATTAGAAAACGAGGTACAGTGAGTTCTAACTCCAGCTGCCAGGAGGTGATTTCCAAGAGATCCACAATTCATTGTAGGGCTTCATCAGTAAGATCAGCCTGGGAGCTTTCCATCACACCCCTCTCTCTAAAACACACAAACATAGTCACTCCTAAGCAACGGGCCTGAAGTGGAATTTACAGGCAACACACAGCTGCAGGAGATCACGGGGGTCTTTACTGCTTCCCTATTGCTCGTTTCAGCCCTTAGGCTCTCAGGGGAATGGATAGAAATCATTCCACATCATCCTTCTGCACTGTGCCAATCAATACAAGGCTGCGCCAATCGATGACAGCAAGGATGGGCTGCAGGGCTGAACCATTTAACTAGCATTTTCTATTTTGTGCTGCAAAACATTGCATTATTTCTGCAGATCAGATAAGACCTGACATGTCACTCATATACAGTACTATGCAAAAGTCTTTAAGTGTTATAAATTACATTTTATGAATTCTGCCTTATTGATTCAGTACAAAAATTCATATTCCCAAACATTACTTTTC
>JAOVYU010000001.1:10779473-10795064 GCA_025674565.1 Synodontis membranacea | reverse complement strand
TGTGTGTGTGTGTGTGTGTGTAGAGATGTGTGTGTGTGTGTGTGTGTAGAGATGTGTGTGTGTGTAGAGATGTGTGTAGAGATGTGTGTGTGTGTAGAGATATGTGTGTGTGTGTGTGTGTGTGTGTGTGTGTGTGTAGAGATGTGTGTGTGTGTGTGTGTGTGTGTGTGTGTGTGTAGAGATGTGTGTGAGTGTAGAGGTGTGTGTGTGTGTGTGTGTAGAGATGTGTGTGTGTGTGTGTAGAGATGTGTGTGTGTGTGTAGAGGTGTGTGTGTGTGTGTGTGTTGCCTGGCTCTACTGGTCTGTGTGTTTGTGTGTGTGTTTGTGTGTAGGTGTGTTTGTGTGTGTGTAGAGATGTGTGTGTGTGTGTGTGTGTGTAGAGATGTGTGTGAGTGTAGAGGTGTGTGTGTGTGTGTGTTGCCTGGCTCTACTGGTCTGTGTGTGTGTTTGTGTGTTTGTGTGTTTGTGTGTAGAGAATTCCTGCATTAGGAGTCGTGGCGGATGAGAGTCAGCACTCATCCTGAACAAAACCATCTCCAGCTGCTTTATAGTAACAACCCCTCTGCACACACTCTCTTCTCTTTTTCTCTTTCTCTCTTTCTCATTTTAAGGGATGGGCCGATCCACAAGTTTTTTTTTTTTTTTCTTCTTTCAGTTCCTATCCGACTCCGATGCACAGCTGCAGACATCGACACACGTTCCTTTACAAGAGCTCTTTTTTACTTTGACATCATCATCATCGTTATCATTATTGTGGTGTTTAAGGTTAGAGCGTGTTATCAATAAACCACAGAGCACCTCTTATTTAGAGAAGCTAAAAGGTGCACCAGAGAGGCATTTATCTGTCAGACGGGCAGACGCGGCGGCTGTATATGAAATGAACGTCTCGGATATCAGAAACTGTCTGTGTCTGTTGGGTTAAAGACACCGGTAAGCGTGGCTGCGTCATCTTAACAGGTCAAGTGTTAGGGTACATGACGACTGTGTAAGGACTTCAAATTCAATCCTTGCAATAAAGTGCAAAACCGAAGAGAAATAAACATCTTAACTGTCTAAAAATACCCTTCAGGTTCAAAACAACAATAGGCTTGGCGTATTGAGAGGCGTCTGCACATGCGTAGCAAGAACTCGTGGTACTCTTTCACGATGATCGATTAAACCGGTAGTATTGTACGACGCAGCCGTACTTCCACCCCTCAGCGTGCTGGCTTTACGCAGGTTACACGGTAGCTGTATTGCTTTTCCAGACTATAATGTCTCTCTCTGATTCTAGTCAAACATCCAGCTGGTGTCACGCGCTCACTCGGTTACAGACTGAAGTCGATGCCGTTCATTCATGGTAACACTTGGAATGGAATGTCTCCTGTGTCTCATTAGTCTCTACTAATGACGTGTCTCATGTTAGGTCATGTTACGTTACAGCGGATTCATGGTCCAGCGCAAGCTGTGTACCAGAATCTGGGTAGGTAAGTCCCTGTCAGTCCAATATCTGATGAGTGAATGACGTCAATATCGGACCCAGGACAGATAACAGGATCAGATTTTAGACTGGATCTCGAATTTAAAGGTGCCTCGCCTCAAAATTGCGGTTTCAGACAGAGCCTGTCCTTTGTGGACAGCAGAATGATCTAGATATCAAGAGATATCAGGAGATGTTAGTGTTCTCGCTTGAATCGTTCCTCATTGATTCATTTATCTACTTGTCTCATGATTGTTCGGTTAAACATTCAAGTCAAGTTTGTTTCACTTCAGCAGGCAGTGTGGCACATCATAAATTCGGTCAGTCAGTGCAACATCTCTGACTTTCTGTTTCAAAAAGAAGCAGGTTAATATATGGGGTCATATGCCTGCATTTAATGGGGACTTTGAGGATCTGTAACGCCATGGAAGTTTATAATAATTTTTAATTATCAGCATTTTGCGAAATATTCTCTGGAACGTATACTATATACTGTAGCCAAAACGTTTGTGGACACCTGACCACCACACCCGTATTGTGAGTCTTCCCCAAATTGTTGACACAGTGTTGGAAACACAGTTGTCTAGAAAGTCTTTGCGTGCTGTAGCGTTAACATTTCCCTTCACTGGGACTACTCTAGGTGCACAAACGTTACAGTATGACATCAGCACAAAGTGAGATTCTTGAAGCCATGGCGTACCCCAAGGGTGCTGTCGAAGATCTCTAATGTTCTGCACAGGACCCTGACATAAACCCCACTGGGAAGAATTAGGATGATGGTTAGGATCGGAGAGCGGCTGGTTAGAGTTTATTCACTCCAGCGAATACGAATGTGCTGGATCAGGCTGCTTGAGAACATGATTCCATCTTTACAGAGCACCCGGGCTTCTCCGTCAGTAGGAGTACGCAATAACATTTCATCAAGTAGTGTAATATTTAGAATTCTGCTTTTGCCTCCTGTTGATGACCCTGTGACTCTCGTAACTCCAACAAACACAGCATCTCATCATCATCATCTAGGAGATCATCCTTGTTTAATTCCACCAGCTTGGGTGAAGGCAATGGTATGAAATCCTCCACAGTTGAAAAAGGCTCTTGTTAAACATCTCTACATTTAGCCAGTCCACCAAGAAAGCCTTAAGTTTGTTTCAATTCAGCAGGCGTTCGTGATGCCTCCCAAATGCTGTTGGCAGTGAAAGTTGGTCAAGCACTTCAACAAGGCAGTACTCCCACTTCCCGTTTAAAAAAAAAAAATATATATTTAAACAGTTGTGATCATGTCCTGGATCTCATACGATTTCATGGAGACTTTAATAGCAGGGACTGTTTAATGCCATTACAGTGTATATCAATAATAAAATCGGAATTTGTGGTATTAATATGCATTTTATGTAAACAGGTCATAGAGAATCTGATTTGGTCCTAGACAAGGAAAAAAAACCAACAAATTTTTGGAAAAATGGGTTAAAAAATGAATGGAATAATAGTATTTCTGCACTAGCATGTATGATTTATGAAATAACCTAGCTTGTCATAATGACACGTCACCTGATATTTATAGCACAAACATTTTCCACAGATATTTGGCATGTCAAGTGTAGACTTGCTTTAGATGCAATTTATGCTTCCGATCAAAAATCTGACAGATGATTGAGGTGACGTAAAATGTCATTTCTATCAGTAGCCTTAAATAACAAACTGATCTGATTCTAACATTCCATATGACCAGGCAACAGAAGCTTGCTTACTAAGAGGATGTCGGTGTAAGTTTTATCATACTGTAACGTATATTATAATTTTGTTGATGATGTGGAGAAGAATTTTCTTTCAACCTGCAAACGTTTTCTCATCACGTCATAAGCTTCCAGTGGCGTCTAATATGTTTAAATGTCTGCATGGCCAGGTGTCCATGAGTAGGCCTGTCTGGTTTGTGAACCCAATCTCCTCAGTAAATGGCGTGAGGGGTATGTGTGTGTGTGTGTGTGTGTGTGTGTGTGTGTGTGTGTGTGTGTGTGTGGTCTGTACTAAAATGAATCGCAGGATCGCTTTTCTTGGCTGGTTGTTTATCATTACACACTCACTCACAGAGTCCTCTTGTGCAAGATCTTACTTTTTTCTTTTCTTAATTTTTTTTTTTTGTTGTTGCATGTTTATTCTTTATTTCAGCCAGGTTTGTTTGTATATAATTTCAGTTACTTCATTAATGGTAGTATTCGAGGACATTACATGAGATGACTTTTTTTTGTTTGTTTTTTTTTTGCTAGTGCCAGGTATTAATTGTAATGGTTGAGGCCATACAAATCTTTTCATGTCGGTGAATCAAAAGGAGCGAATGGACTGAATTCAGTCAAGTGCGTCATCTAGCCAGTGTATTTTCTAATGCAGAAATATTTTTATATAAACTAGTTACAGTTCCTTTTCTTTTAATGCTTATTTATTATAAATATTCCACTATAAGGAACTGATTATGGAAAATCCTAATATGAAAAAGTACACAGCGTTGCAAAAATGCACGGACGTTTCCTCTTTTTTTTTTTATGGTTAAGGAAACTCTGTGGTCCGAGTGACGACTTGCTCAGACCTTTCATTGCAAAATGGAATTTTGCGTCATGAAACACTCATGTGCACCATCATATCACACGTGTTGCTAAAATAGGATGTTTTTTTTTTTTTTTTTTTGGTTAATAAAGGCAAAACAACTGGGAACTTTCATGGCAACTGGGATCTTTGCCCACGCAGGCGTGCTCGTCTGACTTCCTCTGGCTAGGGGGGAATAAAAAATGCTGTTGCAGCGCAATCATTCAGTGCATGCCCAGGCACCTGAGTGATTAATAGAAGGAACCTGAGAGTAAAGCTACTCTTTAGGGCTGCAATTATTGTTAATTTAATGAACCGACTGCCGTTTTCATTAATCAGTTAATTGGGTCATGTTACTAAGAAGGCAAAACAAAACAACATTCCTTTATCCTCGGTAACCACTTTATCCTGATCAGGGTCATGGCGGATCCAGAGATCTCAAGAACACCGGCCGTTGGTCAGGAATACGCCTCAGGTGGGACGACAGGAAATAACAGATCATTGTCATAGTTGGCTTTGATACTAAGTGAATTAAAAGAAGAAAAAAAAACCCCAGAATATCAAAAAAGGTATTTATGCGTAGTCTCTGTGCACGTTCTCTCCATGTCTATGTCAGTTTCCTTTGGGTTCTCAGGTCTCCCTCCAACTTCCATCCATCAATCTTATTGACTTATTTTCTTATTGACTTTAAACATCAACATCCCAACAAATCAACTAAACACACCCTCCTCCTATCCAGCAAAATAAATAACACGAATAAAACTAAGAAGTCCATTTAATGAATAAACGAACAGATGAATGAATGAATGTATAAACCCGATCACAGCAGTGCAAACCTCACAGAACTTTTCAGATTAATCACAATTAAAAATCACGAGTTTACAAAAACACATGTAGGGCTTCCATAAACGAGCCATCTTTCTCTTTTACAATATATGTTAGTCTCTCCAGAGCTAGACAAGCCATTAATTCCTTTGTCCACATTCGAGTAGAAGGTTCTACTTCTCCAGGACAATGCGACTATCCTTCTGGCTTGTTCTTCCAACTTCTAAAAACATGACGTTAGATGGAATGGTTTAGATAAACTGAATTTGTGAATGTGTGTGTGTGAGAGAATGATGCGCAGCAGTGTACTGGCGTCCCATCTAGGCTGTGTTCCTGCCAAAAGTGTACCTGGGATAGGCTACAGATCTACAATAATCCTAACCAGGATAAAGCGGTTGTTTACTTTCATTCCCATAATAGTTCTGCAGTGGAGGGCATTGCCTTCATTCACAATTGACATAATTTGCTGATGAATCTTGTCCTTAAAATGATCCAAAGGAAGTCAAATCATTTTGAATAAACAATAGCTTTGTAACACGGCAACACCTCTTTGGCAGCCGGTGTCCTGCTGTAGTAATTCTTGATCCGTGATTGACGTGTGAACGCTGGCATGACGGGGCACGTCAGAACGATGCGGTTGTCTCCTTGTATGTTGTTTCCATGCAGTTGTCTTGCAGTGGTTGGCACATGAAGAGATTTGTAACCACACCTAAACGAGGACAGCGCCGAACAAGAACTGAATATTTTCGAGCTTTTGGCATGGATAGAGACGAATGTGGGGCAACACGTTATCAGTGTAGTGTCCCAACATGCACGAATATCGGTTTAGTTAACAGTGAAAGTTCTGCACCTTCTTTGCTCTCACGTCTTTTGGGATAGAAGTGACCGTTTGACCCGTAGAGGTGGCAGCAATATACGCAACAAGCGCAGGACTGATAACCTCGTGAAAAAAATCACCACAGATTTTATTTATTTTTTTTTGGTTTAGAAAAAAAAAGGTAGTTGCAGTTTAGTACAGTTCAAGTGCTGTCTGTTGAACAGGGTTCATCAACGTGCTGGAAAAATTGACTTAATTTAACCTTTAATACTGCAGTCACTTTTTTTTTTTTTTTTTTTCCACCCACAATGAAAACCTTTTTTATAACTATAGTGAGCCACTAATACTGAAATGAGTAACAGGTTAGTGTTAACAATAAGCTTAATAAGCTCTGTTTGTGATTCCCAGTTTAGATAGTGGACGAAAAGCCTATACTTGTGCTTTTGCAATGTTAGCTAGTTGATTTTAACCTGAATTAGGTAGCTGCATTACTCAGCTTGAGAGAAGAGATCAGCTTTTATTCCACCTTTTTTTTTTTTTTTTTTAGCGATCTGTTTTCAAGCTCTAAATTAAGTTGACAAAATCAGCTTCTCCGTTACAGCTAATTATTAACAGGTAGGCTAGCATGCTCGCAGTTGGACTTGCACATGAGACCGCACACGTCAGTACGTAAACAATAACTAGCGCTAACTAATTAGCACAAGTTTCCTTTAATTAAGCCTGCTAATTAGTTAGCATGCTAGCATGTAAATGGAAGTATGACCGATGGTGCCGAACTGGCGCGTGTTCAGATTCAGCCACGCGTTTTCAAGCTCTGATTTAAGCTCTAACACCAGGCACATTCTGGATGATCTGGCTCCAGAGTGCTGCTAGCTAGGTACCATGGTGTCAGCTGGATTTGCTGATGAGAACTAGGAGTAAAAGAGACGAGACTCTGCTGTACCGTAAGTAAATTAATGAGCGTAAATGCTGAAAGGCATGCTAGCTATCTTGTAAGAAACATTCCGAATGTTTGCGGCCTTAAGGCTAATATTTCTAGCTCGATTTGGAGCGATTGTTAGAGTTGAACATTACTATACGTTACGCGTTTTTTTTTTTTTAAACATTTTTTTTTAAGAATTTAGAAATTTCTCGCATTTTCATGTAGTCTTTTTGAGTGTCATGATTTTGTTCCTCATTCTCAGTGGGATACTGAGAGCTAGTTAAGGAGCTCTGGGCGTGAATTTGTGATGCCCTTGTATGGCTCATTCTCAGCACGTGGGTCATGGGCAGTGTTGTGGAGGTACGACTGTAATAGAAGAGTTTTTCTGTGGATTCCAAGCACTTTAGCATCACGTCAAGTTGATGGTTGAGTGATAAATTGCATTCGGATAACGTGAACGCGAATAAATCATTTGTTGTCAGTTACTAATGAATATAAGCATAGATATTATTAATCGAGTTCAATATTCAGATGGCCGGCCGTTTATCGAAGGATTATTTTTC
This sequence comes from Synodontis membranacea, assembly GCA_025674565.1. NCBI lineage: Eukaryota > Metazoa > Chordata > Actinopteri > Siluriformes > Mochokidae > Synodontis > Synodontis membranacea. The sequence goes on along the minus strand of JAOVYU010000001.1, from coordinate 10,787,901 downwards.
ATCCGGCCATACAGAAATATAAAACTTTGTCAGATTTTGCACGTGGACTCCATTTGTTTAACCAGCAGACCACTTCACGCAATGTGTGATACAATCACGTGACATTAGCATGTACATCGCCTACTATGAAATGGAGCGTGACTCGGCTAATAGATCATCAGCATTGCCGTAAATATCAGCCAGACCTAATGTACAACAAAATAAAGTGTTGATTTCTTGCAGTGTGCTGATATGACGTGATTAATGGCGTGAAACGTGATTAATGAAGCGTGTCATTAAAGGGGGGGGGGGGTCACCCCGAACTTCTGGCATTATTTCATCAGTATTTTGAAAATGTTGAGAGAGAAGAGAAGCTCTTGACCTTGTTTTCAGGAGCACTGAGACCTGACTGTAATCCCTTATGTTTGAGATTAAACGGAGACTAAAGGGATGCGTTAAAAAGGGATGCGTTTCTTTTAAATTGTACTTAAGAGGTGGATTCTTATTAAAAGTATATATTTTTTTAAAAATCAGTAACAGTCTACTGATCATGTTTACTAGAGCTGCTGTAAAATGCAAATTTTTTTTTTCCCCCACAGATATTCAGGTTATGTTTTAGACCAGATCCACAGCATGTGTTAAATCAAAGAGCTTCTTCCAGCACATGTGTGCATGAGTGTCATACACTTTACATAATCCTGAGGGTGCGGATGGGGTGTGTGTGTGTGTGTGTGTGTATAAAGCATAACCAAGACATTTTCATTCCTTGCGCGAACTCAAGCTGAGCACCACGGTTTGTTGTCGAACATATTAAGCTGCGTTCACTCGGCTAGCAACTGTTCCCTCTAATTAAGCGAGAGTGCTGTCTCCTGCTCCCTCCCCACCCAAAGTCGGTGGAGTCCAGGAATTAGTCGGCTCCAGCCCCTGCGAGCACGGCTCTGTGCTGTGCCCCGCAATCCATATATGGTTCTGCGTCACATGTCACGCACGCAACGTGACCAGATGCACTTACGAGCCTGCATCGGATTGAGACCCGAACATACCGTGGACATTAGAGTGGCGTAGAGAGCACATGCAGTGAATCGGTCGAGAGGTTAATTTCAGCAGAACGCATGTTGCATAAGAAGGAATGCAAATTTGAGTTATGATAGCTGCGTGATGCAAATTCTTGGTTTTCCTGTTGTTGGGACCTTTTTTTTTTCTTTCATCACAGCAGGACATCTCATGGAGAAAATCCTGGAAATAGGTGGTGATCTAGGCATTTTTAACTTAATCTTAATGTCCTGTAATCTCCCACAAAGCAGTTCAGAGAAGCGTTTCCCCCGCCAGCAGGCGTTCTCCACCTCCGCCCTTTTGTGCCCTCCGATTTGCCATCGGTACGAATATTAGCACCTTCCAAGAGGCCAACAGTTGTTCAAGAACAACTGTGTCATGATTAATGAGTTGGTCTGATTCTCGGACCGCTCTCCTGTCTTGTCTCTAATAATGCAGCGTGTGAGCTTATGCTAATTGAGCCAGCCAGCTCTACAAAGAGTCTGTGCAGAGTGCAGCGAGCCGGGAATGGCTACACCTGGGGATTGTTTCAAGGTACAGAAATGCGTTCGTAAATAGAGGCAAGAATTGTGTACTTTTTTTTTTTTTTCTTTCTTTCTTCACATGGCACATTTTTCGCTCAGGTGGAAAGGGTCGTTTGGAGGATTTTTGAGAGCGTGGTGCCCACTGAGATGATGACAGAGGCCTGCCTGTGACAGATGCTACTCGTCGGCATGCTTTATTATTCACGCCTTCCTGACGCAGCGAGCTTTGACACTCGTGCTGTTTTCAGGTGTGCGCGGGAACATTGGGCTACGTTCTCGTTCTTTTCCATCTACTGTATTGGGGATGGAACCGTTATTCAGATTGAACACACATGGGTTCTTTTTTGTTTGCCATTAGTAGTTTGCTCTCTATAAAACTAAAACCTAAACGCTGCCTTCCTAAGGTCCAGAATAAAACTACATTTGTATAGAAACGGACCCACGGTTCACAAAACAAATATGTAGAGCGTCCCTCCGGGTAGCTCACACAGGGCAGCGTATTTCTGCTTTTTGTTTGTCTTCATCATTATTAAAGGTATGCTATGTAGGATTTAGTGACATCTAGTGGCGAGGTTGCAGATTGCGACCAGCTTAACGCCGCTCTGCTAATCCTCCTTCTAAGCGTATTAAAGTAAAACAGTGCTAGCGTCATAAATACTTCTACGGTTTTAACATGGCGGCTCTGCGGAAGACGCAGATGTTAGATGTTTGTATGTAGACAAAGGTTCAAATTAAACTCGCAAAAGCACAACTATTTGCAGTCACAGGACACTATACACTAATACATGGAATTCTGAATGTGATATTCCAAGACTCTTAGCGGGAAATCAGACTGGCATTATGATGAAATGCTGCTTACAGGACCTCAGTTTGACGATGCAGGAGCACTGAGATCCTGCTAGAGTGGTGGCGAGCATTTCTCATCTTTCAGGAATGTAACAAAAACCGAAAAACCGAAAAACTAAAGTAAGGCTGATAAGATTTAGGTGGTGGTTCTCAACTGTAAACAGTAGTTCCTTGATTTGGGAAAGATTGTTTAGAATGAAAACTGACTCATTTTTCCAGCAGATCTGTTCATCTTCTTTTTTTTTTTCTTCTTTTTTTTTTTTATAAAGATTCGTATTTAATTGCATCATGTGGTCTTTTTTAAGTTTTTTTTTTTTTTTTTTTTTTTAATCTTATCACTGCGTATTTATTTATTAATTTTTTTACATGAATTTAAAGTCTCAGATTGAAATGTAAGGAGTGTGTGTTTTACGTGTGCCAGTACGCAAGTGTGTGTGTGAGAGCGTTCGTGGGTGTATATGTGGGATCCCCTTGAGCCTCGAGAACAAGCTTCCAAGTGCCGCTTTGAATGTAATCAGAGCATAGCACATTGGCGTCTGCTGAGAGGGCGCATAGGGGTGGGGGTGAAAGTCACCCACTCACCGAGCTGAAAAGTACCAAGCCGGCATTCAGTCTGCAGCGGCACAGGGAGGATGATGTTTATAGAAGCACGCCTTTATGAAATAACGGTAGTAAAGATATTTTTGTAAAACACTTTCGGGTGCATAGAATGCGTTTCACAGTAATTAAAGGTCCACTAGGTAGGATTCAACCAACTGTGAACGCCCCTCCCTTACCCCTTTTCCAAGTGTGTACGAGGACGTACTGAGGCCATCAGGTGCCCGTAGCGTACTTCCAAGTCCTTACATTCACACTCCCTTGCTTTTTCTGTGATGAGTAATAAATATGATCCTCCATTTAAAAAAAAAACAAACACCGATTCCTCTTATTTCATCTTCCTCGTCTTCCTTTCTTTATCTTCTTCATCATGCTTCCAGGTGCTGCCTTTGTGGAATTCACGCTGCAGTTTTTCACGAAAAATTTTAAAACCAGAAGACTCTCTCTAGATGTTTGTCCCTTCTGGGCTACTGTAGCGGTGCAACATGGCGGTGCTGTGGAAGAGGACGCGCTCCCTGTGTAGATATCAAGGGTTCGTTTTAAGCGTAAGAAAATCCAATGATTGATAATTACTGGTGATTCTACACTAATGAAACCTACCTATGAATCCTATATTGCATGTGTGCTAATAGATCCCCCTGAATGCTACATAGTGGACCTTTAATATAGCATTAAAGAAAGCAGAACTGTAAAATAGAAGAATTATTATTATTTTTTATTTTTATTTATTTTTTCTTTTTAAAAGTGCCAGCGCTAACTGAAATAAGTGAGCAAAAGTAAATAACTTTAAAGAAAACAACCTAAATATTACATGACGGTATTTTAAGACATTTCTATGAGTCAAAGTGAATTTCTCGACGAAGAGAATGTTATTTAAGACGGAAAAGCAGGGACAGTGGAAAATCCCGTGCAAACGTTTACTGTCCTCCAAATCTAAAGACTCAGGACAGTCCTAACCACTAATCACCTGCTTCTTACCTGCTCTTACGCTATATTAACAGGCAAGCTTTTTTGCAGACAGACATGCCATTCTTTTTTTTTTTCTTTTTTTTTTTTCTGATATGTTTGTAGTTACAGCTAACTGCTCCGACAATCATCCTGTGTTGGTAAGCTAGTTTACAGATTTATCTCTTACTGTTAGTGCTGACACTGGAGACTCCTTCCAAAAATACACCTCACATACAGTATAAGCTTTGTATAACAAAAGTTAAACACTAAAAAGAAAAAAACCAAACAAACAAACAGAACACTCTGTTTGTGGGATGTCGACGGGGTTACTGTAACTATGCAAGTCGTTGTATAAGAAGAGACAATAATGCTTTTGAAAATGTGCATTATCATAATCCTGCGATCCCTGCTGTCAGAGTCGTGCTGTTATGGAAAAGGAACCCTCGTTTACGGACTCTTCAGGTTAGACATCACTGTGGTCGTTTCTCTCCCCCGAGGCTTTTTCTAAACAGACTCCAACGCCTGCTATAATCTGCTCTTTTCCAACGGATCCTTGGCTTCTAATGGTCAAGGTTAGAACCTGAGGAAGACAGGCTGCATAGAAGGACGTGTTCTAGCCAGAGCTGCATGGGAACTTTATTCGAGCCATCATGCTGCTCGTCAGGCCCACGCAGCAATTACACTTACATAACGATCACTGCTGCTCTCCAGCTGCTGGATGTTTGAGTCAGTCGACAGGTCCAATTTTTGTTGTATAGGAGGGAGGGATGAAGAAATGAAAAGGTGCCGTGAAGGTGATCCTCGGCGGGGAGGCTGACGCAGCACGGTCTTGCTCATCAGGTCGAATAGAGCCATTTCACCTTGCAAGGATAGTTTTTGAGATTGAGATGTGAGAAAGAGGGGAGGAATGTTGGAGGCAAGAAATCTTTCACTGAGAGCTCTTCAATCCTCTGTGGAGAGCACTTGCTTGGAGAGGGCTTAGAGCTCATCATTCCCGCACATGTGCAGGGACCGGCTGAAGGCTGCACTATTCAGCAATGGATGTCCCATTAACCCAAGAGTTCTCTTCACATTTCCCAGCAACATCGTCACGGCACTTGTTTTAATGTGCTACTGCTAGCTTATTGGTTTTGATTTGGTTTACAGATGATAGTTTGTAAATGAAGAATTATTCAATGCCCAAAGCAGTGAGTTCATTCAACAATTAAAAAAAAAAAAGAAAGGAAAGAAAGAAAGAAACACTTCTCAAAGAATTATTCTAATATTTCACCTAATATTTCTCAGGTACATTTGGGAAAAGCTTTTTTTTTTTCCCCTAAGAATTTAAAATTGATATTTGGCATCAGAAATTCCAAACCTACTTAATTATTTCATTTATTAATAATGCAGACAACGTTTATAGAAACTGATACAGAACTGAATGTGCTTAGGGATCCTGCTATATAAAGCTACGTTTACATTACAAGCCTCATCGTTCATTTCCAACGTTTTGCTCCGATCGGATTTGTCCATCTTTACGATTTGCATTCATAATTTCCAGTGACCTGCGTCTAACCGTAACGTGAACACATCTGTCCTCCGAAACGTCACACGTGCACCAAAATGGTTTTCCAAAGAAACATCCTATCACAAAAGTCATTTGTGAGATGAATCATGCTATTAAAACCGAAAAATAGATGCATTAGTAGCTTTAATGTTTACATTGAACTTTGCTCTGGAGGACATCAAACAAAGCTTTTTGCAGGTTTTATGACCACATATGAAAGTGACTCCAATCTGATTCGGAGAGATTGGAATTCTGCGTCCGCACGGCCCTGAAAAGATCACATTATTTTTAAGGTCACATAAAAATAAATAAATAAATAAAAATCACTTCAGCTTCAGAATGTGAACGTAACCAAGAGATGGAGACTGGTGGAGCTGACGCTTTTTAAGACTGAATTCAGTTTGTAGCTTTATTTTAGCCTTTATCACAACGCCGTTTAAAGGCAAGCTTTGATTTCTTTCTTTCTTTTGTTATTAAAAAGAATTGATCATATTCCTTGGGCAGATGAACCCAAGTAGATAAATATTCCTGAATAAAAAAGAAAGCATTTTTTCCCTCCTTTTCAAAATTATTTATTTATTTATTCATTCATTTATTTATTGTGGTGTTCGTTTTGACTCGCTAACTGGAAGTTTCATGACTTCCAGACGATGACTAACGTCACTGCAAAGTCTATGCTCTCAGCTAGAACTTAGAAATTCCCAACCCTGACTTGGAAAAGCCAAAGAAAACACGCTCCTAACTTCCTACTCGGAAAGTCAGGACATTTCTGTCTGAACCAGAGTTCAGCACTGGATATAATCGACCTGGCTGCTCACAGCATCTCACAGCAGCTCCAGTAAACAACATAGCACTTTCTTTTCTTCTAAATGAGTTAAACAGTATCATGTTAGTTTGTTTACGAGCAGACGTATCAGTTTGTTAATGCTATTGACGATGTAGTTTGCTAGGTAGGTAAATGTACATTGCTCATCACAGTTAGCTTGCTAGATCTTTGCTAATGAAGACGAACATTGAGGAGTCCGTGTTTTTTTTATTTATTTTTTTTTTGTATAAAAACTTTGTATAAAAAAAAACGATGCAATTCCGTCTTCCCTCTCCTGATTGAAGTTGAACGTAGTACTGCAACAAGTTTAATATGGTATTGAAAACCTTGCTCCACTTCTACTCTGAAAACTAGGCATCTCCTTTTATAGACTCCTTGTGCTCAGATAACTGAGCTTTTTTTTTTTTTTTTTTAATTAATTATTATTACAGCTGCATTTTTGGGCTTGATTTGGTTGAACTAGAATTTGCATGTTAGACATTAAAAGGGTCTTTTCAAAAGCTCATACAATGAAAGTCCAAGACAATGAAACTAAATCTTTACATTGTGTGTCTGTCCCCTGTGTCCGCTGAATAGCCTTTGCTCATATGACATGCTTTCGCATTAAATGTCTCGTTCATTCTCCAGCTTTAATAGTCGTGATGGCTGGTAAAGACAATCAGTAAAAACAGTAAAAATTTTTAATGTACGTCACTGCTGTGCATTGTTTTGGTTTCCATGTGTCTTATGATTCTTTGAATACTTCCTTGGTGATCAAAGAGACTGTTGAAAGTCTGTCGTTCTTCTTACACGCCCTTTCCATACACAGCCGACATGATGAATGTGCTAGCACGTCCGCAGCCGCAGAAAGAATAAACTTGAACGCAGCGAAAGAGCTTCACTACTGGATAGATCTCCTCTAGTGCTCTCTCATCTGGTAACTAGAGCATCATAAAACAAAATAAATAAAAAAAAACACAAGCTTGCCAAGTAGGCATCCATTTCAGTTTAAGGAGATCGCGCTGGTTTGCGCGAGATCATGCTACTTTTCAACACTTTGGCCTAAAATTTGTACAGATGTGCGACAAATTGAATTGAGAAGGCAGAGTCGCTACAAATCAATACAAAGTTTCCCCCCCCACACGATTCCCCTTTATCCTGCTATGAAGGAATTCTGTCCTGATGGGAGAGGTCTCAGGTTCAGCTGAGTATGCAAATGATATAAATCATGTGTAATTCCGTTCCCAGCCATCAGATCTCAAAATAATTCCTCACCTATGGAAGATTTCTTGGTGTCATGTTTGACAGCATTTGTCACCACCATCATAATACCGTCATCATTATAATATCGTTATAATAATAGCTATGTGTGTATCGTCACATAATGGATTTCAAAGTGAAAGTGAGTCTGTCTTTACTTGGTCATAAGCACGGATGGATCCTGTTTGCCTTTCTGTGTGGTATTCTCATTAAAGGTATTCTCTCTTTTTTTGATTATTATTTGTTGTAATTAATGAATTTATTTTAAGTGTATTTATTTATTTTAAATATATGTCCTGGGAGAGCATTTATTTGTGAAAAGATAGGAAATCCCAAAGCCATGATGGGTGACTGTTTAGGGCGATGGATATCTGAGAATCTGAAACTAGTCGTGTGAATATCGATTTGCTGTGCGCATCCACAGAGTGTCATTTCAAAGAGGATGAAGGAAAGGCGTCTCAGAAATAAATGGCATGAGCACAAAGTACATCACTGCCACCGTATATGGTCCTAATAGATACGATTCTGATGGCTTTTCTTTTTTCCCTGCTTAGCTAAAGCATTAGTAAAATGTTTTATGTTTTTATGAACGAGCGAGTTCTTTTTTTTTATCTTGCTATACACTGAAGACATGTCGGTATTTATGTCCAGATGCACCCTTGGTGGAAAACCACTCAATGTTTAGGTGAGCAAAAGTATAGGAACCGAAAACTTCTTTAAAGTAAATAACACTTCATATTTGGTTATACAGTACACCCTCGTTTATCGCGGTTAATCCGTTCCAGACTCTACCACGATAAGGGAATTTCCGCGAAGTAGCATTTCCGCTTAGTTAGAGCATAGAAAACCTGTTTACGACCTTCTAAATAC
>JAOVYU010000001.1:10760973-10777981 GCA_025674565.1 Synodontis membranacea | reverse complement strand
TCACTGTCTTGATCAACTTTTTAATGAATATACTGTATTTGAAAAAACCGCGATAGAGTGAAGCCGTGAAATTCGAACAGCGAAGTGGCGAGGGTCGACTGTAAACCGTATCCCTTGCTTGCTATAAAAGTATTAAGCAGGCATCTCCACAATGTCGCATTCTTTTTTTTTTTTTGGTGATGCTTTTCTAGGCATGTGATGCAGTTTCTCTCAGTTCTTTGTTTTGCAGGGTTTCTCCCTCTTCAGGAGGTGAAATGCATGCTCAATTAGGTTAAGGTCCGGGGCTCGATTAGTCAGTCTAAAACCATGCACCCCCTCCCCTCCCCATGAAGCGCTTTTCTGTGTTTCAGTATGTTTTTGGGTCATTGTCTCGCTGCATGATGAAGTTCTTCCAAATTAGATTGCATTTCTTTGTAAACTGGCAGACGGAATATTTCTATAGACTCGTGACTTCATTCTGCTGCTATCGTGAGTTCTATGATTAATAAAGATTAGTGAGCTTGTTCCAGAAGCCCAAGCCATTACACCATCTCCAGCATGCTTGACTGATGAGCTCGTGTCTTGGATCATGAGCAGAAGCTTTCCTTTCTCCACACTTTTGTAGACCTTAATCTAGGTTTCAGACCTCTTGTAGCTACTCTCTGTATTTCATTGGGAATTCCAGTCTGTCCTTCCTGCTGGTTCGTGTTTTGTGGTGTGATCTCTCTCTTTCTTGTCACAGAGTTTTCTTTGAATGGTGGATTGCGATACCTTCACCCCTGCCCCTGTTGGTGATGTCACTGACTTTGTATTTGGGGTTTTCTTTCACAGCTTTCACAATGATTCTGTCATCAACTGCTGCTGTTTTTCTTGGCCGACCTATTCCGTGACCGGTTGTTAGTACACCAGTGGTTTCTTTCTTTTTCAGGACTTTGGCAATTTTCCCTCTTTTCTCAGCTTCACAACGGCTTGAGTTTCTCCCATAGACAGCATTCTGGTCTTCATGTTGGTTTATCCTTTTTAACAAAGCGATCATAGGTGAAACCCAGGGCTCAAACCAAGAGTAGACATTCAGAGCTGTTCATTTTTTAAACAAGCAATCTAACAGGGCACATCTGGGCAACAAGAAACCACTGGTTTACAAACACCTTTTTGGAAATATCAGGAAATGAAAATCTGTGAATATCAGCAAATGCCAGCTGAACTTCTGATCTTGTCATCTCCTATTCATCTTTTGATCTCCAACCCATCTGTCTTCCGTGTAAAGCAAAAACAAAAGATGTTACAGTATTCACAGCATCTCTTGTGTCTTCAGACATGCGCTCCTTACAGAGAAGCTACTCGAGGCCAGAATAAACCTAGCAAAGGATTACTGTGATTGTTCAAAGTAAAATAAAAGTAAATGTTAGGGTAGAATGTACTGTATATAGCTTAAAGATTGAGGCGCAAGAGCAGATTAGGTTAAATGTGCGTCGGTTCAGCTGCCGATCGGCTGTGATCGTTTGAAGCCTTAATCGATACATATCCACTTAGAGTTTAAACTATAACGTATAAAAGGCCCTCAGAGATGATCTTGTGGGACGCGCACGTATTGATCAGCTGTAGCGCAATCAGCTGAACAGATTTCCTTGCTGAGGTTTCCTTGATCCTCTCTTCCGTTGATCAGCATGCTGCATACTCGCCTCTCCTGAGAGGTTTATAACTCAGCTGTGTGTCCGGTTACAGGACTGGAATCAACGATGGGGTGGTGTCATGTGGCCCGACATGAAGTTCGTATCTCCATCTCTCAACGCCTCGTCACCCTTGACGCCTGCAGGGCTGGGCCATAAATCGTGTCAAGATATGCTCTTCTGAGATATCGTGATATTCCATTTAATAAGACTTTCCCACATCTGAAAATTTACAGCTTTAGCTCTGACGATGACAAAGCACTGACACTGGAGACTCCTTCCTGAATTGCTAAATAATCTCTTCATAGAAAACATCAACAAGTACTAATATCAGTTTGTGTGGCTCAACCATCGTAGTTGTTAAGATGAGTCCACGCCTTCTGACCAATCAGAATCGAGAGTAAGTGGTTTAAAAACCATTTAATATGCTACGAAAGGCCACAACTTCACTGCTGTCTTTCTGCTCAGAAGACCACTGTTAATTTAAAAGAGGATGGTAGGCCATTTGCGGCCCAAATTTCGACCAGGCAGTTCATGCAGGGAATAACGTTTCAAGTGACTGCCATAAGTTGATCAAAGGGACCTGGAAAAAAAAAAAAAAAAAAAAAGATGACCGTAAATGATGCTTATTCTTTCAGGAAGAATCCGCCCTCTCTATCCTGCACTGCAGTATGATTAGGTGGTGCCAAACACAGACGTGTTGAGTGATGCCTTGAATTAGCTCTACTTAATCAGTCTCTTGCGCTGAGCGGAGATGCAATCTGTTTCCTCGAGCTGAGGGATGAAAGCCAGCAGGTGCCTTTGTGCGGGACTGATAAAGAGATGGGATTGATGAGGTGGAGTGGGTGGAGTTTAAGGGATTAGTCTTCGTGTCTGATATTGCCATGTTGCTATTTTAAAAAAAAAATCCTACCGAGTAGTTTGCTTTTAATTACAGCCATTTACAAAAATAAAATAAAATTCTGGGCTTTGCATGTATCACTTGTCGCTGACTTCTTTTCCGCTGAACTGTACAGAAATCAGGTTTTGGATCCTTTTCCTGTGGTATTTAACAGAAGCCTCAGCATGGAAAATTAAGTGGCTTCCTCATAATTAATGCTTAAATGCACTTAAAATAGCAGTGTGGTTTCTGTTCCTCAAATCATCAGCCACATCTGCCTGACTTTTTCCTTTTAGCGTTTCTTTTTGTCCTCTGCCTACCCACGGAAAGTTGCGATCGTCTGTACCTTGAACGTGCCACGCAGAAGCACAGTGCTAATGTAGCTGCTGGGAAAATCCCAATTGGGAAGCTCTTTGGTGTGATGCTTTCTGTCGTCGTGCACTCGATCCTCTTTTCTCCATCGTCTCCTGGGCTGCATTGGCAGTAAGGGTTCTGCGTACTCATCCATCGTCTTCACTCTCAGTGGGACGAGGTATTTGCCTGCATTCCGATCACCAGTCTTAGGGTTTCTCGGTGTATCCTATAAAAACCCCCCTTAATGCTTCTAATATAAAACTTTGCATTCCGATGCGTCGCGCTCGGCTCTGCCCTGTCAACTGTTAGGAGATCTGGGTGAAAAAGAAATGCATTAGACTTTAAAATGCATTCCCTTTGTAGTGCTCACGAGCAGCACAAAGACTGCATCGGCCTTTCAGCTGATGCATTTTCCCTTCGGCAGGGCGTGGTGCTTGCACATTGTTCGAGTGGTCGTGCTCATGGAAGACATTTTCACCACAGGCCTCAGCCTTAGAAACACTTAGGATGTTATTTTTCCGCCTCCCAACAGCGCCATTGGATTCAGCAGCTCCACAAACTGCTGTTTGTTTTGACACAGCCAATAGGATACGGCTTTTTCACCTATCGGGCCTCGTGACGGAGTATCTTTTTCAGTTCTTGGTTCGAGTGCTACATCCTTCTTCCTAAAAGCGACTATACTTGCCTGCTATTATCAAACTGTCCTCTCACTGTTTTGAGGAAGTTACACCCAGACCATTCCTTTGTCACATGTGGAAATAGTCCTTATTTTTCCATCTCGCACTCCTCGTGTGTTCTTGAGAGCAAGTCGAGTGGGTTGAAGATGTACATCACGCCCAGACTAATTTTACAAGCCTGCACTTTCTTCGCGAGCTGCTACAGACAAGCGCTCCTAGTCAGGGAGAGAGGCCATAAGCAAGACAGCAACATGTGACTGCGGCTCAGTGCCAGAAAACAGTGCAAGAAGGGCTCTTTGTTGGAGACTCCCTCTCGCTGCTTTTTCCACTGCTGAATTAAAGCCAGCTGCTAAAGTGGTTCTGCATGTGACATAACCACCGAGGGTAAATTGAGCTACGATATGCACAACACCAGGGAAGAATCGCTGCATTGAATACCACGAGTCGACTGAGGGCCGTTTTAGAGAAGTTCTGTTCGCCTGCTTTTAAAAGAGCACCGTTATGATTCCCAAATGCTTTACGTTCCACAAGCTTAAGCGGTTGAGTTTGTTCTCACCACATCTGCAAGTGTCTTGTGACGCTTGTGGAAAGAAGAAAAACATTTCAGCAACAGTCACCTGAATCGCAGTCAAACGTTTCCTTTTAGGACGGCTGTTCCTTAGCAAAGTTTCCGCCGAGTTTGTGGAAATGTATCGTGCTGTAATTCCACCACATGTGAACATTTTTTTCTGTTCCTCACCCTGCAGATTATTTTACAGTTCGATAAAATAAAAGCTAAGCCTCAAAGCTAAGCCAACTTGAGAGGTTGGGTGGAATGGTCAAGAAGAGCAGTCCGTAGTCACTGGTAGGATCTCTTGTGTGACTGAAGAAACATGGACTTGTCCACCTCACAGCTTCCTGTGACTTACTTGAAGTGTCAGCGACACCAGGCGGACCTGGTTGTGATCACACGAGTTTTACTTTCGATGTCCCGCACACCAAAGATCTGTTTCCAGGAGTGCAGATGGCAGGCCCCGTCAGTCTTTCCTCATTTGACTTTAGGAAGGTGATTATGTAACGGCCAAGATAGTGAGGATCTCTTGCTTTTCTGCTTTGCATCTTCAAAGCTACTCTACACTCTTTCTTCGTTAACTAACACTTTCTGCTTCTCTTTGTTGGGATGTGTCAGGTTGTGGTAGAAATGGAGCACTTTTACTGCCAACAGTTTTACTGCCGAATGGTTCTGTATCTTCGGGTGCTCTCTCTCTCTCTCTCTCTCTCTCTCTCTCTCTCGCTCTCTGGTCTTGTGACATTTGGTTTCAAAAGCTACAGTTGGTGTCTGTCGTACAAAAGGCAGAGTCAGTCACTCCAGCTGCCCTTCAGCTAAAGGCAGTAACCCACACATCCCTGTATGTTTGCTCTGTCTGTTTTCCTCCAAATACCTTCAAGGAGAATGATGATAACCGAGGATGACATTTGCAAAAGTTAGCATTGCAATATCCATTGTTGCTCTGGGTGATTGTAATTCAGATTAGGCAGTAAAGGAACACTTTAGGACAAAGGGACAGAGAAGAGTAGGGAGATAAGCAACGCGAGTCTGGCTGACGGCGTGAATTTGCATGGGCTTGCCTGACTGTTGGTAGGATGCTGATAGAAACTGAAGCTACCTGAATGAATGAGCTGGACTAAGGTGCCAGCGTGAAATGTCAGGGCTGGAGTTTTTAGCTTGTTAGTAATAGTAACTGAGATATATTCGATGGACTCTCCGTACGTGACGCATAAAGTCGAGCAAAGGAGACTTTCTGTGAAATATTGGGACACAGATCAGAGTATTAGGACACATTGCATGAAGTGTTGGGGGCCCTTTTGAATACCATAAGGTATTAGGAAATGATTTAATGTTGACTTTGGTATTCTAAAAAACTTTGGACAAAGGCAAACGTGATCACTGAAAATCATTCCAGGAACTGGAACCTCATACCTCATGGAGCTGGTTACAACAATGCCAGTACTGTACGAACCTGTCGTCAAGGTAAACGCTGACTACTTTGAAGAATCTAAAATATGAAACGTTTTGTTTTCTTTAGCACCTTTTTTTTTTTTTTTAAATCACATGATTCCAAATGATCCATTTGTTATTTCATAGTTTTGATGTCTTTCAGTATTGTTCCGCAGTGTGGAAAATACGAGTGGCTAGGTGTGTCCGAGCTTTTGACTGGTACTGTATGAGTGCGTCTTTAGAGAATCTTTCTCTATAGAAGTGTAAGAAAAGCTGAATTGCGTAGTTATCCTGAGACAATAAGGTCTCTTATCTTAATATGCAAACATTTGCCTTAACCAAGGTATGTTTGAATTGAGTGGCGCAACCTGAAAGACTGATTTTGGTTTGCATAAAGTTTATTTCAGAAACGGGCTTGGTTCTCCGCTGAGGCCATCACAGCTCTAATTTGCCAATTAACTTTGCCGGTCGATCAAAGATCCCGGACCCCGCAGTGAGCGGCTGCACTGCTTGTCATCTCCGTGCACTAATTGGAAAACGCTGGACTCGTGCACGTGGTCCCATACGCTAGTGAAGATCGCTTTAAAGCTTCAGGAGATGCCACAGCAAGAGATGGTAGAATTTGGAACGTTTTAGCACGTTTGTTGATCGGTGGGACTTGGAAGAGCTAAGCATTCCGTAGGATAATAGAACAAAAGTTGGCCTCGAATTGACGGCGTTTGTGGAGATCATCCACTCTGTCTGTTTTACGTCCGTCTTGCTGCTGTTTTTTTTTTTTTTTACACTGGTATTTTGGCTTTCTGGTTTTGTTTAATGAAACTCGATTAAACAAAACTCGTGTTCTCCATGTGTGGATTATGTATGAATATAATTGTAACAACTGCTTGGTTTATTAGCGCACCTTCATGCACCTAACATTCAGTCAAACTATGAGGGTCACTTTTAGAGTTAAAGTTTAGATACAGTCTGGTCTCTGCGTGATGGCTTCTACGTGGAATCAGAATTAACATCTAAATGAGCAACAAAACTTGAGCAACAAAGCCAAGCTCAGAGCTTCCTCCCCCTCTCATCGCCCTTCTCGGCGTTTATAAGGATTTCCTGTGCCCCCCCACCCCCACCCCCATTGGTGTTATGCCTCTTTCTTGAGCACACTCGGTCATTTAGCAGCCTACACATAGAATAGTTCCTAAACGGAGTGACGACCCACACAAGCTTTTTGGGTGTGTCTGAGTGCAAGGGAGGAGGGACGGAAACGGAAAAAAGGAACGACGGGAGAGCTAACTGGAGAATGGAAAGTTTTCCAGTGTCCCCCCCCCCCCCCAAACATATTTCCTTCATTCAGGCAGTCAGTGTAAGATTTTGTTCCAGCAGTGTAACAGAAATAGGGGAGAATATGAATATAAATAAGGCTGTACGCTATGAATGACTGGTTTGGAATGGTCTTCCTTGCTGTGATTCACTTCACTTCAGCTAGGTCAGAATGCAAACTGGCAACAAAAAAAAAAAAATAGAGCAACAACAAAAAACATTGGAATGCCTGGAATTGGGCTCGTACATGCCTGTTAGGTGAGGCAGCACTCGAGGCAGACAACCGAGTCTTGCATGACAGCATACGTCAAAACAATGTACCATCACCAGCTGGAAAACCTTGACACCCTCAAAATATTAGTTTGAAGAATTCCTGGTTTCAGTCAGAAGAAAACCAGGAATCATTCCAGACCTTTGTTTTGAAGGAAAAAAAAATAAAAATAAAAATGTTTTAGCCCCAAAGCATGGCTGCTTTTGCAACCAACTGTCAGGGTGGAAAGGAGTAATGGTCTGTGAAGATGATGATTAAACGACACGCCGTGCTGATGATCTAAAAACTTTTCCTCCTTTTTAATGCATCTCTGAACTTGGGCAGTTACAGCATTAGAGCTAGAGAGGAGTGAGCTTTAATGCAGGGATTCCCCCTTAATACACTAACCAGTGCTTTATTAATAGCCCATGGCTTGCCTCGGGACATCCCTCACTCGCCCCTGACTGCACAACAGCAGAAGAGCTCGGCTTCCCCCCACCTAGCCTCTCAAACAAGGTCGAGGTTGCCTTTTAAATCTTCAGCAGTGGGGATGGAAACTACACTGACTGCATCGATTATTTAGCAGATTTCCGCCCCAGGTATTTCTCACGACTCTACAGTTTTCTTTCTTTTTCTTTTCCCATTTAAAAACGTGAAATGTTTGTTTATTGTAATGGTATTTATAGCATTGCATGGATTGGCGTTCAGTTGAATAAACTAGTTGAAATTCTGTTAGCATTGTAGTTCCTGGTGCAAGGACATGGATTCTGAAGGTATTTCTCATAACTTTCCGTTTACGCAGTCGCTCTTTTAATCATGCATTTAAAGAAGGGAAATGATTTAGAATCAATGTCACACCAGAAGATGCGTTCCCTTTTGAGTCTGGCTCCTCTCTAGGTCTCAAATAAAAACTGAAATTGAATTGAATTCATTTTTGACTGATGTATTTTGTCTTTTTTTTTTTTTTTTTGGCTATGGATCAGATGGGTGCATTGGACGCTTCCCGTCTTTGTTCCTACTGCTGTTTCACTGATCTGAATTGAGTTTCATTTCCAATCCTCCTGACAAGTGGGTATAAAATTCTTCTAGAAATATGCCTGTACTTCACAGAAGAGTTGGATCATAGACCCTATAGTATGAGAGGAGACTTGTTTGGTAGCACTAGAGATTAGAAGTGTGTGTGTGTGTGTGTGTGTGTGTGTGTGTGTGTGTGTGTGTGTGTGTGTGTGGTTTGTTTTTTTTCCTCCCTCACCTTTCCTCCAACCCACTAACACAGGCAAACACATGCTTCCTCCGAGACACGTGAAGGCAGACGAGCGTCACATGGCAGCATGACGCACTCAGAGGAAATTGCCGTCTGCCCTTTTCCGCATACATGAGCTCACAGATGCCCACGATTGGCTAGTTTGATTGACAGGAGAGAGTGAGTGAGTATACCATCTCTCCCACTCAGAGAGTACAACCACTTTTGCTCTCTTGACTCCTGGCTATGGGTGGGCGTGACATCGTGGGTTGCTGGGACTGTTTTTTTATTTATTTCTTTTTCAATCCCACTCCCATCCTCTCCTGAACCAGATTCTGATTAATCCAGCCAAATCCTGCAGTTAGTATTTTTATTAACACCTGCCGGAGCAGCTTTTATGTCGCAGAGCATAAACAAATTAGTAATCATGTCAGTGACCAGCATAAAGCAGTTACTGGAGATGAACAGGAACACGCGCTGTTATCGGGACCCTCAGGTGAGACTGATACTGCAGCAGGAAGCCACATCTGGATCATGCAGTGTTTGTCCTTGTGTTTGGTCTTGAGAGTTACAGAAACCATTCACAGGAGATTTGCGTCAGGATATTGCAGCGAAATCATTCTGGGCAGCAGGCAGTGCACGTACAGTTATTCCTTTGTATTCATGCAGGAGCACTTTGGAGTTGGCATTTAGATTGCACTGTTTGTTTTGTGCAGTAATGTTATAAGATGTGTTTGTATTACTGTACATTTTTGGAACGATTTTTTTTTTTTTTCTTTCCAATTACAGTCTACTGATCCCTTCCTTCCCACACCACCCAAGTCTAAAATTGACGCTGGATGAGATCGAGATGGCTCTTTTTAACTGTGGTTGAAATCTAAACCAGCGGTGTGATGGAGTGGGGAAAAAAAAAAAAAAAAGCGCGCGATTGCTATCGACTAGGTGCCTGATAGCCTGCTGTCAGAGTCTACAGTAAGGCTCGGAGGTGAGAGATTTTTCAGGCTTTCATGACCCTGTATTGTGAGAGCATTCCAATAGTTCTAGGCACTCCTCTCAGAGATATATATATATAAAGGGGAAATTATAACCGCAGTTTTTGCAATCAGGTCTCACAATGCATCTCTAATTTACTGTAGACTCGACACCTAAGCCTGGCTGTGACATTCCTGCAGTGGAAAATATTACATTAAGGAGTCGCCGAAAATGGCAGGGTGCAGACGCTACTCTCAGACAGTACTCAGGAAGAGCTGAGAAATGGCCGTCTCTTCCTTCTGCCTTTCAGAGATTAGTCTGCTTTCACACCCACTTTGCTTGTAACTACACGTCAAGGGAACAAATTGAACCAGTTGCACGTTATGCTGAGATTTTCTCCTCTTTGGTGACTGAAATATTTATCAGCGTGCACTAGGGCTGCAACAGATAATTGCTGACCTCTATAACATTGATAAGAATAGAAAGAAATGCTTTTCCCCCCTCATTCTCGTCTTGCGTATGTCACTTGATCGAGAGAGGGAAAACATGTACAATACGCCAGAGGCTGTGACAGTCTTAGGAATGTTTTGAACTCTGGAAAGTCTTCGGAGGTTGATTTGCTTGTGAGAATGGCTATTAGGTTGTAACTTTAATAAGTCTTTAATCTGAAACTTCATACTAAGAGCCAAAAGGTATTTTGGACTACTCTGGCAGTTATTATTGAGTCTTCTTGACCATTGTGCATGTGCTTGTGTGAAAATGATCCCAGTGCATTTGAAGTAGAGTTTTTCTTCTTTTCTTTATATTTTTTTTGAACTTGTTTACCTAGAGAATAGAATTTATTATTTTTTTTTAAACATTTGTTGACATGAAATGCCAAAGCATAAATTACTCTGTCGTAAAGAATATCCTGCATTGAAGTTACCAGTAGCAAAAAGAGAATGTTAAACGTCATCATATCAATCATTAGGTGTATTAAATAACATGTTTATTTTTGTAAGATTACTCTAGGAAGATTATAATATTTGCTGTGCTATAAGGTCACTGTAGTTGCTGTGTTATAACGTTAGTGTAGTTTCTGTACTATAAAGTAATTTCTGTAGTTATTATAGTAAATGCGTTAAGATGATCTTTGATTTGCCTTACGGCTGAACTGTTACGGAAAATGAAATGCATTCCGACCAATCAGATTCGAGAATTCCACGGCACTGTGGTGTAATAAATATGAGCCTAGCCTTGTCACTCTGATTGTTTCCAGCAGCTCAGTGTCAGCGTATTATGGCTTAACAGATCTTCAGTCCTCTAAAGCTTTTACCTTCGGCAAAAAAGATATTCCTTGTCGTCATTTGTGTTTTATCGTGATTTTAAGCCGAGATAGTGAATGACATCCTTGATGTTTCCTTTGGCCTATATTGTAGGCTAATGTGTCAAGGTGCTGTGAAGTATGTCTGACTTTGAAGTGATTTATCACTCACTGGGTTAAAGCAGGGGTCCCTAACCCCCGGTCTGTGGACTGGTACCGGGCTGCAGAGAAAAAAAACATTTCGGTTATAATGATGGTTATTTTTCTTTCATCAGTCTTCCAGATCTTATTTTGAAAAGCGACTGTTTCCGCCCTTGCCTCACTACCGCACTTGACTCTGGCATGGCATTTCACGCATCAGCCTCATAAGCTAACCCATGAAAAAAAATGAGCCGAAAACTAAATTCACCGGAGAGCTTTCTCGGGAAGGAACGAGCAAACGATGGGACAGCAGAAGGGTCAGAATGGGACTGCCAGCAAAAAGAAAGCTGCATTTAAATGAAAATACCAAGATTCCTACCTAAGTTACGGGTTGCAAAACCCCCGCGCCTCTACCCGGTCCTCGGAAAAATTCTCATGCATGAAACCGGTCCGTGGTACAAGAAAGGTTGGGGACTACTGGGTTAAAGCAGTGTAGTCAAGTCTGATGTTGCGTTACTTGGCATGAAAATATTGCCAGGACTTGTTTCTTCCCCGACTAGCAGTAATGCAGCGTAAATACCTGGTTACTGATTTCAGTATTTGAACTGACTAAATTTGTGATTTCATTCTGACTGACCCATGGGAGCCTGAATCATGACAAATTGCACCTTCCCGTTCTATCAATTGCTAGTTTCATGATGCTCTGTCTAAGAGTTCTATCTTGTTCCCATGATCAAACCAGGATTTGACTATCATTATCATCTTCCCCACGGGCCATTGCATTGATTAATTAGCAGGGAGATAAAAATAATTCACGGAGATTTAAGTTGCTGGTTGATGAGCTGAACTCGGCTCGAGAGCAAGCACGAGATGATCTCTTGTAGTCTTGTCCAACAAAGAACCTGACGTACGTGTTTATTACAACTATTTTTAATTGCGTCTGCTTGAAGGGACAGTCAATAGGGCTGTGTAAATAGGGGATAAGGATGATGTAGTGTTGGAGTTACTCGGGAGTCGAGTGGACTGGAGGGAAGGATGTGGAATAGATTAATTTTCTTTTATTAATTGATAAGATCTGAAGCTTGGAGAGTGGCCCTCATCATGATAATGGCCAGCCCTGGCAATTCCGAGCTAATTCATCGTGTGCCTCGGTGCTTGATTTTTCACCTTCTATAATTGCAATTAGCTTTGAGCTTGGTCTCGTGCCCTACATTCTTGTTTCTTTATTTCTATAAGGCCGCACTCGGAGAACGACCATCTGCAGCATTTATATCAGCGAGCTGCGTCTTTTCAATAGGGCTTTAGGATTCTATAGTAGTGAATGCATTGGATAATTACACAAATGTACTGTAGCTGGAAGGCAAACATCAGATGCAGTGTGTACTGGTCTAGCTTTGAGTCTGGTCTGGTGCTCGAGTTCAGTAACAAGTTTACAAACCTGGCGAGAGAATCCAAATTGGGAGAACTTTAGAAAATTTCTTTTGCTATAGACGGTGCATGATTTACAAGGCTTTGCGTTTATAAATTAAAATAAGACTAAGAAATGCTCACAGAACACACACTGTAAGCATTACAGTACTCAGTCCTAGCTAGTATTAACTAACTAACTAACTAACCTGATTTACTGTCTGGGTTAGATTATTTATTATCAGTAATAAAGACTGGCACTGAGGAGATGGTTGCTTGTGCGACTTTACTCTACCGTATGTAGCCACGGTTTCAGTGGAACATCACATAGCGTACCGGTACGGTAAAGGTCCCAAAAGTACCAAGTAAAAATAAGTTATTTTTAGTTATAGTGTAGCATTAGTATATTGGTAATGATATATTTTTATACCAGCATGTCATCAGTCTCTTTCTGTTCACTCACTCAAAAGACTAATGTTTCACTGGTACCATGTTTGCTTTTCTTGTTTGCCTTCCAGCTTGCGGCCTGATTGGTAAGGGTTTTTTTTTTTTTACTGCATTTTACTCACCCAGCATCTACTTAATCTACAGGATTACCTGTAAATCACACACCTCCTTTTCTTCAGTGCCAAACTCTATTAGAGTGTTATGATTTGTGATTTATAATTTTTTGGTTCAGTTGGTTTATACATTTTTACATTTACGGTTTTTTTTTTGTTTGTTTGTTTTTTTAATAAAAAATAAATCTGTGTGCATCAACATACATGAACTCTGTTCGAACATGTGTTGTTGCATAGTAACAGGTAGAGCTTGTATGTTCTACAGAAGTTCACTGAGATAACAAAACAGCTGCTGTATCATTGGTCATTTCTTTGGTCATAACATTGCCAAGAGACTTCCATGTTTTACGGCAGTCTGTTCAATATGACACACGGGCTTGTGCTGTTGTACTGGATATCAGCATGACTGTGGTTACCATGTGTGCTAATTTTGAGTCGTCACTACTCAAGATATGTCAAGATATGCACTTTACCTTTTTTTTTTTTTTTTTTTTTTTAATAAACTGTCATTATAAAATCCTAAATTGTTTCCTGAATTTTTGCATACCCACACTGACCAGATTTAAAACCGGATTGCATACATTACACCAAGTGTGATTATTGCTGCTGTGTATTCGGCTCAATTCATTTAGACATAGAAGCTTTGCAGAAATATACTGTATAAATTCTGGATGTACATTTTAATCTCAGTTTCACCCTAATGAGCGAGCCAGAGGCAACGACGGCAAAGAAAAATTCTCTGAGATAAGCCGAAGAAAGCTCGAGAGAAACCAGACCCAAAAGAGAATCCATCCTCATCTGGATGGTGCCCGACTCTCTGGATAGTATGGTTATGAATCATTTCTCGTCTGCTATACAGTCAAAAAAACTGACCTGGACTGTATAAGGAAGGATGTATAGGAAACGTGAGAAGAAATGAGATTCCACCGTGACAAACTGGACAACGGGTGTGTAAAAATGTATGTGTGCTGTAGCCTTCTGAGGGAAGAATGAGATACAGACAGACTCTGAAATTTACTGTTATTGTCTTCACTGTTTTATAAAGTAGCACTTTTGTTTCTTAAAAGCCCCAGTGACACAGTGTGAAACCAGAGCTGACGATCACTGAGCGCTGACCTTGGTGTGCCTTTTGCCAAGTACACAAACACTGCCATTTGTCCTGCTTCCTCCCCAGAGGCACTGTCCCGTCATCCTGCCTTGTTTTTCCCCCTCTTCAACCTGGAATTCCTGGAGGAGCTGGCCATTCAGCTTCTATTGTAACAACGGCACTTGAGGAAAAGTAGGCCCAGTAGCACCTTGTTTGCTGTCTCGGTGTATAAGTCAAGCCCTGATGCCCTTGTGTCATAGTCAAGAGTAATACATTAACTCTGGAGAGACTCTTCTCAGCTGCCTTGTTTTCACATAACGATTGCTCCGTCCTCTGGCTGTACAGGAGCATGATGATTTGAATTCGTGTTTTGTTTTGAAGCGACATCCACCCCTGCGTTATGGCTCGTCATCACTGCCATGCTGTTGCGACTAATCCAAGGCAGAGGAGTGGAGCACTAGCATTGAACACCACGGTGCATGTTAAGTAATGTTAGCCGTATACAATTGTTCCCTCTCTAATACTCTTCCACCAGCTGGACTCCCTGCACTGAAGAATGCATCAGCTTTGAGAACACACCACTAACCTTAACCCCGAGTTAAAGGGGCCGGCTGACGCTTCTCGGAATCCTCTGCTTCAAGTAGCGAATTGCCATTCTTGGGGGTGGCGATGCTCTGAAAACAGCCCTACAGCATACTAGGCAATCCATTCGTCCATCTTTCCATCATCATCTATAGAGCTTATCCATTAAGGGCTGTGGGGAAGCTGGAGCCAATAACGGCTGACTTTGTGTGAGAGGTAGGTACACCCTGGGCAGTTCGGCACAATGTCGCAATGTTAACACCGAGACAGATAGCCATTGACACTCACGTTGACACCTTTGGACAATTTAGAGTACACATGTCTGGACTGTGGGAGGAAACCAGAATGCCAGGAGGAAACCCACACAAGCAAAGGGAGAACATGAAAACTCCACACAGAAAGGCTCCAGTCAGCTGAACCCAGAACCTTCTTCTGACCACATTATCACCACTGGAACTGCCTTTTACTGATTCATCCCGTTCACATGGTTAATCAGCTGTCTCGCCAGTGACCAGGAAGGTGAAGAAAGATAGGAGTTGTTCATAACTTCCACATATGACGCGTACAGTAGAGAAAGAAAAAAGTTAGCAATGGGTTTCAAATAGATTACCAACAGTGAAGTTGCAGAGGTTTTGCTGCACAGATTGCTACAGTAACAGGTGGCCCTGAGATGAGCTGGCGTACTGTCCAGGGTGTACGCCCCTGAGATCATCTCCAGTGACCCGCAGTGGATAAGAAGTACAGAAATCGAAGCTAGCGAGAGAGAGAGAGAGAGAGAGATAGCAGGTAATTTCCATGTGCTTTCAAAACAAAAACAGCACATTGGATTCTGGGAAGGGTGCGGCAGTCCCTTTAAGCATTCCCCATTACGCTGCACTGATATGGTCACTGGGTGTTGTGTGTAAATATTTTCAGAAAATTCCTGCCAAAAACTTTGGTAATTTTCTTTATACCCACATGCGCATGTTGAGAAATGGCGTTCAGAGCTGACCAAGTGCGTCTGTGGCACAGCTGACCTCACGAAGAGTGCAAACTGCAAAATGGTGTCTAAACAGTGAACGAACGGCTCGTAATGGTGTTCAGCCATCGCAGCCGGTCAACTAACATAACCACAAAATAACTCTTCCTCGTTTTATACAGTACCATTTGTTTTTCACATTGAATTGCTAGTCTTATTTGTCTTCTTTTTTTTTTTTTTTTTTTTTTTTTTTTAATGGATTTGTTTTTGATTAGTTTTCTTCCCAGCGTGAAGTGGCAAGAGTTTCACAAAGCGTAACTGTGTGGAACATTCGAACCTCATGTCACCCAAGTTTCAGATTAGTAATAAAATTTTACCCAACTCGGGAGCTTTTGTTAAGATGCAAACTTTTTTTTTTTCTTTCCGAACTAACTGGTTTTTCGTGAATAGCTCTGGCCCGAAAGCTCTGTTTACAAATAAATTGGTTCGTATTCAGCCTGTTAAACATGGCTTATTGTGAAATGATGGCGACTGTAGCACTGAAGCCCTTTAAATTCTTGGCACTCTTTGCTGTGAAAAACAAGTGTGTTTTATGGCTTTTTTTTTTTTTTTACGAGTAATTTGAAACCCTTCTGTTGTAATTTCAGATGTTCAGGTACTGCATGAGCTCAACATATTATTTATAGGGAGGAAAAGAAAATGGAAAGCAAGGTCAGCTTTGGTACTGCTGCCTTTCTTTGTGTGTTTTTTTTTTTTTGCATTTTGGCATTTCTTCTTACTCACACGTTTTATGTTGTTTTGTTACTCGGTGTGTTTCCCAGTCACCCCCCCCCAGCTCTGAGCACTATACTTCCCATCCTCCCTATGCCAAGGCCATAAAACTTGCACTGTTGTTTTCCTCCTCCCCCTCCCTTCCTTTTTCCTCTCATTCCTTTCTTTTTAACCTCCCCATTCTGTACCCTTAGATTTTTTTTTGTTTGTTTGTTCCGCTGGTCTGGTGACTGGAGGGTGTGAGCTTTGCATTCTGGGCCTCTGTGAATGATTGAGTAATCCAGCATGAGCCGGGGATTGCACACACACATCAACTGTAAATAATTAGAGTGATCCTGATCTGCCACCCTTCCCTCATTTTGCGTAGGAGCTTCACATTTTAACATCAGCGTACACTGGTGCGTGTTATCACTCACAAATACGCCAAGTAAGCTACCGCCTTTATTTATTTATTTATTTGTTTGTTTGTTTATTTATTTACCACAAAAAGCTGCAGATGAGCCGATCAACAGAATCTGTGTATGTACGTATTTTGAACTTTGTGATATGAACTGAGCTAGAAGCCCTGCCCATTTTCCCCTGTCTCACGTTAGTAACATCTTTACCGATGGTCTCGTCTTGACTTGATTTTCCCCTTTGAAAGCTGCACTGAAACAACATCCTCGCGTTCTTTAAATGTGAAATAAAATCAGTTTATCTTTGGCTTAGATGCACTTTTAGGGATGCCACCGAAAAAAATAAAATAAAATAAAACCTCAGCCACAAATGGCTCTTTTTTTCTTTTTTTTTGGCCGATCGAAAAAAATTTGAATAAGATGTTAGTAATAATGGTGAAAAGAAAATGACGAGTTTGAGCAACAGCGAAAAACAAGGGACATTATGTAAGAG
>JAOVYU010000001.1:10672577-10728983 GCA_025674565.1 Synodontis membranacea | reverse complement strand
CCCCCCCCCCCCCCCCCCCCCCCCCCCCCGCCGCCCCGTCCTCTAACGGCTGCTCCTAACATGATAATGCACCAAATGCAACAGAGCACTTCTGAGATACGGTAGAGCAGGTGATTTGCGGAATGTGCAGCTGATAAATGGTTCAGCAGTTCTCTGATGGAATCATGTCAGGACATCCCCAACCCTTTGCCTATTCCAAGCCATAAAGAATCGAGGCTGTTCTGAGAGCAAAAGCTGGTCTTACCCAGTGCCGGTACAGTGTTCCTAATAATGTGAATTGTATAATTTTATAGTTGTGACAGTGATTACTAGGCTGTAAACAAACTACTTCGACTTCTAGATTTATATATGTCGCAGCTCTGGATTAGAATTTTATGCTGTAATTATTAATCAGTGTGCTTGTAAAAATTTTCATGAATTTTCCGTGTGTATTGTCATTTATCAACTCTGAAAACGATTTAACCAGTAGTCCAAAAAAAAAAAAAAAAAAAAAAAGAAATTAATAATAATAGTTATAAAATTATAAAATGATTAATGCAAATAAACAATCATTTAAAAAAAAAAAAAAAGTTCTCACTCACATTGCGGTGGGAAAAGCTTTTCTTGAAGTGATCATTGTATGAAGACTTTCTGTCTTGCGCGCACGCCCACGCGCATGCTTACACGCACACAGGCCTAGCTTATTCATTGCTTCGTCTGCAGGCCATGCAATAAGCTGCCAGGTCAGAGGCGAGCTAGAGATTGGTTTTCTCTGACTTTACTTCCACACACACCCACACGCTCCTACTCGCAGCGACCACCTGCTCCTGCTCCTGCTCTGGAATGGAGAGAAACTGTCGCTTGTCCACCGAGCTTCCCCAGAGAGCTGAGTAAAAGGGAGGAGAGAGAGACCTTGAGGAATGGTGGTACAATTACAGAGTGATAACATGCTCCCAGCAATCAGATGTCAGAGTTAATTACGGTGGGGGGGGGGGGGGGGGGAGAGGTCATAAAAGGAAACTCTTGGGACACTATAAACACACGCCTCTGATGGTCTGTTCTCTCTTTCTCTCGCTCTCAGACACAAACACTTTCATACACTGTGCATATTTAACTATCCGACCGGCAGAGTTATGGAGTGGAAGTGATGTGGCTGTTTTGGAAGGGAGCGTCTGGCGTAAAACATGCATTCAGCACCCACGTTCATATGCACAGACACCAAACACACCCACTAGCAGTGTCATGAATATAAATGAAAATATAATACGTATAGATAAAGCTTCATTTCCTCTGATTTGCCCAGAACTGCCCCCTCTTAATGTTGTAAAGGTCATTCTAGTACTTCAGACGGTGCTTGTAATGACAACTCGCCTCAACTTTACAGTTATTTTGCTTATTTTTTTTTTGCGTGAGGTGATTGTTGATTATTGGTATTCGAGCAGTGGGCGACACAACGGTGCCTTGCGAGGTTCTTCCCAGGTTCCAGGTTTGACGTGGCAAGTGTTCCGGGACCCTTTTCTGCTCACGGCAGATTTAGAGAGTGATCGTGGCTTTTCTGTCAACTCAAGCCAGTCTGGATATTCTACTCTGAACTCACTCATCAACATGGCTTTTCTGCCTTCGTACCATTCTGTGTAAACTCTAGAGATGGTCGTGCATGGAAATCCCAGGAGATCAGCATTGAAGTCACAAAGATCGCGTTTTTTATTTTGTTTCTTTTCTAACCTGTTCTGAAGTTTGATGTGAACATTAAGTGAAGCTCATGACCTGTGTTTGCATGATTTTATGCACTGCACTGCTGCCTGCAATGCATGATTGGATGATTGGATAATTGTGTAAATGACTAGGTGTACAGATGGGGATTATTTGAAAGGATTTGAAATTAGGATGAGGGACATTTTGGTAGAGAATCCTCCAGCAGTCACACTGGTCAAATAATTGAATCCAGTGTGGAAAATTATACTTTTTGAAAATGAGAAGCGGAATTTAAAGTGAGACGAGTGTTAAACCAAAACTCCTAACATGGTGCTGTGCATTTAATTCAGTTTTATGTTTATAGCACTTTTAACTTTGAACACTGTCACAAAGCATCTGTATAAAAATAAAGATGATTGGTGAACAAGGATGTCAAGGATGATGATGATTGATGATGCTGTGTGTTTTTCCTGCTATACATAACCACATTCTTACACCGATAGTCATTTGTATGCCTTGATGTCATCAGCAGAAAGTGTGATAGAATATGATACGAATGCCGCAGCTCCAGAGAACGATCCGCCCGGCTGGACTGTCTCTGTGGAACAGGGTGTGTTTAGGTTGGGCTTATCTTGCAACCTTTCTCGCTGTTAATGCTTAATGCTCACTTGTGCTTATAGAGACGGAAATGGAAACTCCTGTGGGTGTTGTTATTTATGACCTGCCGGCATTGTGCAAATTGAGGACGGTGTATTCTTTGCACAACAAGGGCTAGGCTGTTGACCAAACACATCTCCTTCTTCTTTAAGAAAGCACTGGCTGATTTCTGTCCATGCGAAAAGGTTCACAGTCTTGCCTTGAGTTCCTTCACTGTATGATCGTCATTGAAATTTCCACCATCTGGTGAATGTATGTCTCGTAACTGAAATTATTAATATTTACACGGATTAAACCAAAAAAAAAAAAGAACTGTATTACAACTGTTTACTTGGCCAGGATTATTCTATGTTACTTGTGTTATAAGCTGAAATACAAAAAGTATTTATACAAATGCCCATGGATAATCTTTCAGCAACTGGGTTTGAATGTGTGTACTTTTGCCTGATAAGAAAAAGTTTCCCATGAAGTCTTATGTTACGTTGTGTCATAGTGCTGTGTTAATGGAAAATGGTGGTTGTTTACCTCAATCAACCATTTTATTCCAAGCTTTTGTGCTGTCGGTTTATAATTAGCATTGTTATGAACAAAGCATTCACAGCGTTCCATTTGTTGACTATCTCCAGGGCTCTCTGGAAACCCGGCGGACTTGGCAAAGCGCCACGCAGCCTTTGGGAAGAACTTCATCCCTCCGAAAAAGCCCAAGACCTTCCTGCAGCTGGTGTGGGAAGCGTTGCAGGACGTCACACTCATCATCTTGGAGATAGCTGCCATCATTTCTTTGGGCCTGTCCTTCTACCACCCACAAGGAGAGGACAATGATGGTGAGAAAGACAGCGGCGTTTCAGACTTCTCAGCATTTGCATTGTAGTGAGCTTAGGGATAATTACAAAGTTAGACAATTGGATTTGCATTTATTGATCTGGCAGAAGCTTTTTTTTCTTCTCCCAGAGAGATAAGAGCGGCGGAATCCAGTCCAAGCTGTTAAAAGAATCTGACAGTAATTTAAGCGCCACTAAAGTTTCCAGAACTAAGTTAGAACACAAACAAATGTGAGGAAGGGCCAGAACTAAACATGAAAAAAAAAAAAGGTACTAATATTTCTGATTTCTGCAAACACAAAGTAGTCAGTCAAACAACATTACCATAGAGATATGCATGAATTCTAAAAAATAAAAATAAAATAAAAATGAGTTAGGGATGAGTCTCTGTTTATATATATATATATATATATATATGTAATTATTTGAAGCTTAAAAATTAAAATAGTAAATTGGGCATTTGTGAGTATTGGTTAATAAATCTGTACCTAGCAGAAGAAAAAGGCATGCTGTGGGTGAGGAGGTGTTTGGCTGCCTGTGGGTTATGAGCACCGACTCGCAGCGTCACCAAGACAACAATTAGCTGCAAGTTTGAAAGACTTGTTGCAGTTTTGTTGAAAACTTGTCATAGGAACACCTTTGTCAGTATATCATGGCTAACTGACTCTGATTTTTTTTTTTTTTGCTTGACATGTTACTAGAGGTGAATGTGTGGACACATGTACCGTTGGACTAAAAACATCATTACCCTATCAGAGCCAAAACCTCCCTTTCAGGCATAGTGATTTGTCATGTCATCTCAAATTTATATTCAATAATAGGCATGCAATGATGTACTGAGTGGCGATAAACCACGGTATGATGATTATGAATAGAGAAAATTCAAATCCAGGTCATCTTCTGGAGTTGCGTACTTGTTGTTTAGACAGCAGAGGGTGCAATGAAGTACAATAGAGGGAATGCACATGAAATGCACTCCAGAAAATGGGAAAGAGCTTTTGTGCGATCGACTGAACAGATAGATTCAACAAGAAATCTGTTTTTACAGACAGTTGGAAGCAAAAGAAAAGAGAAACAAATGGCGGTATATATATGGTTATTAAGAAATGGCCTGTTTGTTTTTGTTTATTTTTGATAAAAGGAATATTTTAATTAATATTTGTAGCTGCTTTATTTTATTTACTAAGTATTTTTCATTTCATTCTTTTATTTTTTATTTCATTTTTTTTTTTATTTCATTTCATTTTATTTTTATTTCATAAACCCAATATCACTTCTCGAACCAAAACATAAACTGGCTGAATCGTTACATGCCTATTCAAGAAGATTTTACTAATCTAGATGGTCCAGAACATTAGTACACAAAACAGAATGTCAGTAGGTTGAAAGCTAGATTTTTTTTTCCCTCCCCTTATTTTCATTTATTCAAAAACACACAGGAAAATCTTTTGTGTTGTTCCTCAAAAATAGCCTCTTCCTCAAATAGTTCCTCAACTGTCTGTTGTTTTTCGACATCGCACAAGTTTGTTCATTATGTTACAGACATTTAGGTACATTTTATGTTTATGTAATGCATCCACTGCTGATTTTGGTACTGCACCATGTGAACCTATCACAGTAGTAACACTTGTAAATATGTGTAGATAAAAGCAAGTACAAACCCAGCCTAGCGCATTACTGACCCCAGTGTAATCGTAAAACTGTAAATGATTCTGTGCTGGAAAATAAAGGAAATGTTGCTGTCCTACAGCGGTGCTGCGTCAGTGGTTGGGTTTTGAAAGGTAGGCAGCAGGAGAAATTAAAATTAGAGTTTTATTAAACAGTGTACTTCTATGCCATCATGGTCACTGTGCTGCAGCGTATAAAACACTTAATGCTTCGTGGATTCATGCATGCGTGCCATTTCCCAGATGTGCATGTGGCAGTTTAAATATTTGAATATTATTTGAACAATGCCTCGGAACATTTTCCTGCCCATCCCAACAACTGGTTACAGAAGATCTGGGCGTTCATGTATTTACTTATTCATTTATTCATCTTCAGTAAGTGCTTTATCCTGGTTGTGGTGGATCTGGAACCTGTCCCGAGAACACTGGGTGTGAGGTGGGAATACACCCTGGATGGGATGTCAAACTGGAAAGGAGGGGGGGGGACTCCAAAATTCTAAATTATGTAAAACAGCTGAGTGGGAAATCTGAAAAGATGATAGACATTCAGTTACGCTAGCTCTGAGACATGCAAACGACTGAAAGACTTTTTTTTTTTTTGTTGTAAAGCTCAAACCAACTAACCAACTAAACTGGTTAGAAATTGCGTACAGAGCAGTTCAGCACGGAGAGGTTTTACTAACGTCAGCTCGTTGCCACCATGAAACTTTGACGGCAACCCTTGCAGATTTCCAGGAATTAGCATTATCATAGCAGGCCTGACCAGAGTAGGAGTGGTATACATTGGGTTCCAAGTATTCAGTGTGAAAACACTTCTGTGTAATGACAGCTTAGTGAGGATCAACTCACAGACATATTTTTTAGGTATTTTTTTTGACAGAGGGATTAACTTGGGACTTGGCAAAGACTTCAGTTCCAATAACAGCAATGGGACACAACTTGAAATAGACTCTATCAGTAGGGGTGAAATGCCGTCTTTAAGATGATAGGAAGATTATAAAAAAAAGTATAAAAATGTCAGATGCAATAATACAACTCATAAACCAAAATGACTTATATCTTTAATATTTGAACAGTCAAGGTTTAAGAGCTGAAAATGAGCAATCTTTGTTCAGAGTTTTCTCAATACGTTGCCTGGTTAAAAAACCCCCAAAAAAACCAATTGTGATGCAGTGTTGTATCTCGGCTTAGTGCTTTTGTATATATTTGTAACTGCAGAGCGTGGCTCACAACACGAGCGTGACCTTTAAAATTACGTGGCGAAAATGAGGTCAGTGACGTTTACTTCCAGGTGATAAATAATTCCTGTGGTCCGAAAGGGTTTTTTTTTTCCATCTTTAGAGAATATGCATAATGTACTGCTATGTATGTTTGAGGTCAAAACACGAGAAGCCTTCAACCTGTGTATACGTGTACTTCCAGCATGTGGCCAGGCCAGGTATGTTTTCCTGATGTTCTGGAAACGTTATATATGTTTCGGGGGCTTTGAAGTGACTTTCAAGGATGATTTTTTTTACAGATCAGTTAACTTTAGTGACAGAAGAGTTTTGCTTTATTCAAAGCCACAGAATTCTAAGAAATTATGCACACAGAATGATGGAAAGTATTTTTGAAAACACCTTTTGCCCAAGTAAAGGTCACTTTAGCCTTTCCCCATTTATTAGGTAGCCTCACTGACCATTTCATTAAGGACGTGCTGTTAGTGAGTGTAGCTTGTTTCTTTGCTTAATGAGTTTAACAATTGAAAATTTTTTTTTACCTTGTTTTACCTTATGATTTAATAAAATTCATTCTTTACAGAGTCTGAACTCATTGTGCTGTGGTGTTTTGTTGTTGTTTTTTTTTTTTTTTATTCTTCCAGCTTGTGGCCAGGCCTCCGGTGGCGTGGAGGATGAAGGTGAATCCCAGGCGGGTTGGATTGAGGGCGCTGCTATCTTGTTTTCGGTGATGATTGTGGTGTTGGTGACTGCATTTAATGACTGGAGCAAAGAGAAGCAGTTCCGCGGACTGCAGAGTCGCATCGAACAGGAGCAGAAGTTCACCGTCATCCGCAAGGGTCAAGTGATCCAGATCCCTGTGGCCGAGATCGTGGTGGGAGATATCGCGCAGATCAAATATGGTATGATGACAAATTGCATGAGCTTACATACCGTAAGGAGTAAAACAGAAGGGTGCGCGCATTATATATAGGAAAATAATCAAGGGTGGGGTGGAGTGACGGGGCCTGTAAAGCAGAGACATGAGGTGCTTTTGGACAAAACAGTCCTCGGGACTTGTTGAGAGGAACTACGTACTGGGGAGAACCACATACTTTCAAGAGGTTTTTTTTTCTCCCGCTTGCATTCACACTTCCAGTAGCCGGTAAGACAGCAACATCAATGACTTGTGTATTGCCACCAGTGTTCTAGTGTTGCTGTGAAAACGGCAAACGAACAGCATCAAGTGTCGTGTTTGAGTTGCGTGTTTCTATAGAAACTGATCGTTCCACCACACCAACAGTGTCTGACCAATCAGAACAGATTTTTTTTTATATATATACATATATATATATTTAAGACACATTACCTCATATTCAAGGTATAATGGAAAGTCAAATGAAAGTAAGACAAGTGGGAGGAAAAGTTACAGTGTAGTGGGCGAGGCTGTGTATGAGCCGAGGTACAGTGGGAGGACACTGCTGAGTCATGAAATATAAAGACAGCAGTATCTGTATATCCTGTAACTCCAGAACAGACATGCGGTCAGGGATGGAGTGTGGATACAGCGTGTGCTTCATTCCTAATCGTAATCGTATTTTCAGGTTTCCTGTTACTTTTATGCATTTGGCAGACAGCTCCATCTAAAGCGTTTCATAAATCGGCTAACTTTTCCTGCACTGGTGCCGCCTACTTTCTCTGCATCCTTTTTTAGAATTCCGTCGCTGCACTTTTTGTTGGGAGACATTAATTTCACGTTTATGGATGCAGCCTCCGTTGTAAGCTCTCTCATTCTCCCTTACGCTTTCTGTTTGTAATCACTGGCAAGTCACTGTGGTATAAGCGAATAACACACTCCAGATCATGCTGTTGTGCAAAAATATAATAATGCCTATTTTGTATTCTTCTCGTATAACCGCACGGTCTGGAGTGTGTTATTCCTTCGGTATCTTCTATAATAGTCTAATCTAATCTGATCCATTCCACTGCAACCCTGCGTTCGCACGAGTGAGTGACAAAGCAGGAGGTAGCAGTTCATTTTCTCTTTGCGTTCCGTGACGGGGACAAGCGACAGCAATGGTGAGAGTAAAAATGATAAAGCCATACAAATCGTTGGACAAATTTTAAGGCGCAAATCTTTTTTTTTTTTTTTTTTTTTTTTTTTTTCTCTACCCACAATTTTAGTTCCTACCTGTTATTATGTACTGTTTTGACATGGAAAACAGAAAGGAAATCTTATAAAGGTGGTCTCAGCCTAGTTTGTCATACATTTCCCCTGTGTATCAGCAATGTGTGCAGAGACCTTATGAAGGAAAAATAAAGCTCAGAAGGAAGTGGCAGAGAACATTAATAAAATCTAACTCATTCGGTACGAATCCTGGCATGTAACACAAACGAAACAGCCAACCTGCACACCTATTGGTGTGTTATTTCATTTGTGTTTAAATAATTAGAAAAACAATATACAGGTATATGGTGGTGCCATTTTTATTGTGTCTTTTTCTTCTTCACCGGATACGTGCGCGGTCACGGATTAAGGCGGCTTGGAGACGAGCATTTTCGTACGACACGAGTCATATGCAGGCTTTTCGTTCGCAGTCTGGAGCCCTGAAGCATTCCAGGTCAGACATAAGGCCAGACAGGGGTAGTCCTGGGACTTGAGCTCACAGCTTTCTGGTCATTGAGCTCCCACTGCTCTGTAGTAGGTTATATAACAGCTGTGAAAATGGTGTCAGGAAATAGCATGCCTTCTGGATATACTTGAGAGCTACGACACTTGCTTAGTTCCGAGTCATATGCATCTCCTCTTCATTATATGAGTTTCTTTCTAAATTACAAACAAGCTTTAGGCTGCATAACAGCAATGGTAAAAGATTATATGTGCCTGGTGGTCCAAGGATCTTGTTTCAGCCTTAGAGCAGTTATGACTCATGCTAGCAGGCATAAGTGAGTCACAAGACATCCACAGGAGAGCTCCGTCTCCATGGTGGCCAAACGCAAGCAGCCTCGCTCTCGCTGCATCTCTGTCGATCTGATATACTCTTGATAGTCTCACTCTCATTCCTCCTCCTTTCTTTCTCCTGTAGAGCTCGTGTTTCCTTTATATGTTTCCCTCCCACCTTCAGTCTAATCCTTTAACTGTTGTGTTGATTCGGTGTTTCCCATTCCCTAACGAACATGAAAAGAAACACATCCAGAGAGAGTATGATGAGATTTATGAGTAAGATGAAATAAAGATTTATTTATACTGTATGTGTGCGTATTGATTTTAATTTATGCATTTTATATATACGTTTTTTTAAACACCTTCCAACTTTGTAGCTAGAAACGTAAGACTTTGCATGGGTCAGTTGAACATTCATTGCTCAATAGTACAGAGAGCAACTGTCTCGTCCTTGGCTGTGCCCTCAGGTGACCTCCTTCCCTCTGACGGGATTCTGATCCAAGGCAATGACCTGAAGATCGATGAGAGCTCCCTGACCGGAGAGTCAGATCAAGTGAAGAAATCTCTTGAAAAAGATCCAATGCTGTTGTCTGGTGAGTAATTTTTAGTTTACTACGTTTTAGTCTACATTAGGGATGGGACAGCATGAAATGTTTATAGTACGATAAACATCCGAACCAGCGTTCTAGTTTCTGGCACATCACAGTATCTGCTTTAAAGGAAACAATTTCCATATAAGGTTACTTGAACTAACGTCTAACACCACAGTGCTATTGCAAATACTAAGTTACTGAGCTGGGCTATATTTAAGGAAAATCCATAAATGTGTTTTTAACGTACTTGCTAAAAAGTATTACGTTAATAAAACAATCTACAGTCCATAAAGAATTAATCATGGATTATTACAAATCATGAAGAGGACATTTAATGAGAAAAGACCCAAGAATGGACGATGAATAGACCAGGTTAACCAAGCATGTTGCTAATCTGCATTTTAATGAAACACATTTAGGGCTAGCATTCATAATCCTCTAGAGCAGCGGTCCCCAACCTTTCTTGTACCACGGACCGGTTTCAGGCATGAAAATTCGCATAGCGGGTGTGGAGCTTGTGCATCACCTGTTGTGATGAACCCGTAACTTGGGTAGGAATCTTGGTGCTTTCATTTAAACGCAGCTTTCTTTTTGCTGGCAGTCTGTGACCCGTCTGCTGTCCTATCGTTTGCTCGTTCCTTCCCGAAAAAGCTCTCCAGTGAATTTTGTTTTTGGCTCATTTTTTTTTCATGGGTTAGCTTGTGGCGCTGATGCGTGAAATGCCGCGCCAGAGTCAAGTGCGGTAGTGAGGCGAGGGCGGGAACAGTCGCTTTTCAAAATAAGATCTAATGAAAGAAAAATAAGCATAATTTTAACCACTTCTTTGTGGCCCGGTACCAAATGACCGGCGGTTGGGGACCTCTGCTCTACAGCACTTTTCCACAGTTTTGGGGTGATGTAAAAAAGCATCTTTGACCACCTGAGTCACCCAAACCTACATACTTTAACAGAGTGAATTTGTCGAGTGTGGTCTTCTCACAATGCCTATGTTTATGTACTAGTGCTTTGACTCCACCCTTATTCTGACTTATTCAACACAACTTGTCCATTCCTATACTAAAGTGTTAAATGCCCTAACGAGGACTTTGTAAGTGACTTATACCTAATGTTAGTATTTCTAATAAACAATGCTTTACTGTAGGTGAAAGAAATTCTTATTTATCCAGGCTTTTATATCAATAAGGTCTTCTATTTTATGTAACTGCTGAAATGGTACAGATCCGGCAGAATGTGTAAGTATAATTGGATGTACAAAGATAGAAATGGGGTCTTAAAGAGAATCCTGTTGGTCATCATATTGCAAGAAGGCCTGCTTGTCAAGTAAGAACTGAAAAGTATATCCTGACCATGTTTTCAAGCATGACCAGTCAGAAGTGTGAGCACACCTAGTAATTCACAGGTTTTTCTTTATTTTGTTCTTTTTCTACATTGCAGAACGATACTAGAGGCGACAAAACTATGAAATAACATATGGACCATACTAGTGCAGTATTTTCGTTCAGTTTCAGACTCATAACACATAATCTATAATGTGTCATTTTCCATTTTTGATAATTGTAGCCATAAATGGAAAAAAAAAAAACCACCCTCAAATTATTAGAATGTTTCATATCAAGTTATATGCTTGTATTTTTGTTCACCGAAGCCGACCGTGGGTTCTTCATATCCGCACAAGGTCTCCTCATTTCTAAACAGAAATCTCTAAGCAAAGAATTGACTGCACTTAACCTTCACCTTCTTCAGGAACTCATGTGATGGAGGGATCTGGGAGGATGGTGGTCACCGCCGTTGGTCTGAACTCCCAGACCGGAATCATTTTAAGCCTGCTTGGAGCCGGTGGTGAGGAAGAGGAGAAAAAGGTCAAGAAAGGTAAGTCGGCATATAGTTCATCATCTTTGTAGGGAAACCAGCCAAATCACCCCAACTTTCCCTTCAAATACCCATGGCCAATAGCCTTCTCATCTTAAACCCTCAGAGGTAAGAGGCATTTGAGTGATCTATCATCCAGTTTATGTTTTGCCCATCCAAGGACCCATTGTACTAACATACTACTAGGATCAAGCATCACGAGAGATGCTTGAAGAAATGATCAAGACGAAGAATGTATCAGTGGAGATCAGTAACTCCTCACTTTGCTTTAATTCACATTAAACTAATCTCTTATCTTATTTATTTATTTATTTACTTATTTATTTTGTTTTGTTTGTTTTCTTTGTTGTTTCTCTTTGAGTATTTTTATTTAACTTAACTGGTTTCCTTGGTCAGATTTACATTCCTCATCTTTGCTGGGCCGAACGTGTCATTTCTAAGGCAAGGTGCTCGGGAAGACGGTTGTTCCAAAATACACTGTTTAAAAAAAGTCCTGAACAGAACACACTTTCAGGAAAAAAAAAAAAAAAGAAAATGAATAAGCAGGTGTAGAAATGCAGTCAATGGTCCATTTAAACTGAATTTTCAAATCCTTAT
Source organism: Synodontis membranacea (assembly GCA_025674565.1). NCBI lineage: Eukaryota > Metazoa > Chordata > Actinopteri > Siluriformes > Mochokidae > Synodontis > Synodontis membranacea. The sequence goes on along the minus strand of JAOVYU010000001.1, from coordinate 10,716,965 downwards.
TCAGCTACACCAACAGTCAGCACAGTACACACACACACACACTGTCCAAACACACACATGGATGCTGGCATCACTCCAAGCTCTCTGGATTTGAATTCCAATTGGTTTTCATTCCCAAATTTGGCTCCATGTTATCATACTTCGGATGTCCAGTGTCAAATGGGGCTTTTGTTTATTTTTCCCCGACAAGTTTCAGTTTTATGCCATAATTGTTGTTTGAGCAATGTAACTTCAGCTTGGTGTCATCTGGAGGCATACGCAGATCTGCCAACGTCTGAGGTTTAGCTGTTACCTCTTGCTATGCTGATATGAGAGGCACCGAAAACTTTTCTCTTCTGCTTTTTTCAGTTCATTAACAGTCTGCCCAAACACACAAAAATTCACTTAAGAAGAAAATACACAGGACACGGAAAAGCAAGAATTTGCCTGAATTTATCTGAATTCATCAGTTGGTTGTATTTATTTATTTATTTATTTATTTATTTTTTAGAAATATAATATAATATAAGAAATATAATAAATAAAAAAGATATATATTTAAACTATTTATTTGCAGCATTTTAATCAGCACTACAACCGAACTCTTTCTTAACTAGGCTTAAATCAATGACAGGTCACTAATTACAATACAACCTTTATCATATACAGTAAACCCTCGTTTATCGCGGTTAATCCGTTCCAGACTCTACCATGATAAGTGAATTTCCGCGAAGTAGTATTTCCGCGTAGTTAGAGCATAGAAAACCTGTTTACGACCTTCTAAATGCGGTTTTTAACATTATTAGAGCCCTCTAGACATGTTAATTAAAAAAAAATTAAAATAATTGACTCAAGACAACCGGAGCGCAACCCGCATTTTCACCGTCTCGATCAACTTTTTAATAAATATACTGTATTTGAAAAAAACGCGATAGAGTGAAGCCGCGAAATTCGAACCGTGAGGTGGCGAGGGTCGACTGTATACTGATATTGATCAGATAATCTGAGAATATAGTCAAATGCTCATGGCAACCAAATGAGACACTCAGACTAATGCAGAGTGATAGTATAATGCACATCTTTTACTCATAGCACATTTTTTTTTAAATTACATACAGTACTGCATCTTCTTGCAGCTGGGCTTGTTCAACTTTCTGCTGAAACAATCCGATGCGAAATTTCAATGCCCTGGGATTAGTGAATTGACTCTTTCTTCGGTGTGACCTGAAAGCGGGAAGGGGCACTTCACTTGAACCTTTAAAACAATTGTAGTGAATTTCAAGCTTTCATATGGTAGAGAAAGTCATGCTGTATTTATATGAAGTGACTTGGCGCGTGCAACAGTGTGCTTCATTACACAGTCCACCTAATCGATAAATAAATTTGTTGCTTATTATATTATATTGTTTTATATTTTTTATTAGCAATAGTTATTATTATAACTATTTTTATTGTAGATTTATTAATTTTTTTCCGATTTTGTCGATTAGTTTTTACAGCCCTAAACACATCTCTGTACTGTTGCTCACTTTGAATGCCATGAAATTTCTGTCAGCTTCATGCATTTTTCTCCCGTTCAGCATTAGCAATTTTGCATTTCTCATTAAACGTAATGGCCTGATTATAGGCCGACGTATAGACCTCCGAAGCAAGACCTCAGTTGCCGTAAACGAACGTACAGTATTTAATTTTTACAAGTTCTAAAAACGGCACTGCAAAACGCCTGTGATTAAAAATGAAAAGCACTGACTGTTGACTGTTTCTTGAGATGACACATTTTAGCCCACACTCACACATGTGCAGTTGTATTAATTTATTTCTATCCTGTTTTTGAATCCTTGTTTTCGTTTTGATTTGTGTCTGGTTCATTTACTTTAATCCATGTTATATATCAGTCCTCCGCCCTCTCTCTCTCGTTCTGAACAGGTAAAAAACAAGGAGCCCCTGAAAATCGCAACAAAGGTAACCCCTTCCCCCCCTCCCCTTCCCCTCCTCCCCTTCCCCTCTTCCCCTCCCATTCAGCGACAAGTCTTGGAGTCTCGTGTTAATCTCACTCACTCACCTCACTCTAGCTTTCTCTCTCTCCTTCTCTCTCTCTCTCTCTCTCTCTCTCTCGCTGTTGCTTCGACTCTCTTCCTGCTGAACCTGTGGGAGCTTCTTCCCCCCTTGCTTTACCTGTGAAAGAGTGCAACTCTCATCTGCTGAAGCAGAGCTAAGCCTTATCCTAAGCTTAAACCAACCAAAACAAAGCCAGCAGAATCACAAAGTGCATCACGGATATTTTAATATCAACATCTGTAATGTGAGACAGAGCGGACTTTGAAGGCCCATTTTGGGACAGAAACATCCATGTGTAATGAGTGCGAAACGAAGCTCCTGCGCTTGTGTTTTTTAGGAGGTACACATCGAAGCCTGACCGTCATCTAATATGGATCCCCCTATCTAATGTCTATCTTCTTGCCGTAATAACAAAACGTCAGCATCAGCCAGCAAATTTGCACCAAATGTGCTTGAGGATGGAGTTGAGGCAGAGATGTGACGTGAGTGCACAGCTGCTCCTAACCCGGGCGTGTGGAGTGTGTGCCGATGATTATTCAGTGTTTAAGGGTGTATCCACCCTGCACAGGCTCCGCCCACTATCTGTCTGCAGTCTCCCAACCCACACGACCGAGAGTCAGACTATAGAGTCATTCCTCTCACAGTCTTCTGCAGGTTTTCATTTTAGTGCTTGTTAAGACGGCATTCATCGTATATCCTGAATCGTAGCTCTGGGGTCGGCTGAGTGGGAGTTGCACCCTTTGCCAAATTGGTGGGCTGTAAATCTTTTTTTTTTTTTCTTCTTCTTTTTTTTTTTTTCATCTATTTCTTGTTTTTTTTTCTGTTTGTTTTTTGTGTCTCACTGTTGCCTCCTTCCAGGGTGTGCTCAGGAACCCATGCTGTCTCGTACACCGTATCCCACAGTCACTGTATGATTATTCTCTCTCTCTCTCTCTCTCTCTCTCTCTCTCTCTCTCTCCCTCCCCCCCTTCTTGCTCTCCTTTCTTTGCACTAGTTTTAGAAGGAAAAAAAAAAAAAAGATAGAAACTATCTCCAGATTTTCAACTTTTTCTTCCTCTTGGTCATTGTTTTGTGCTTACTGTATATCCAGTTGTGTTTTTTTTTTCCCTCTGTTCTTTGTTTATTTATTTATTTATTTATTTTTGATTGATTAATTCTTTTCTTTATTTATTAAGTCTGGATTTTGTTGGGTCTGTAACACATTCGCCCCCTTCCCTCCTCGTCATGCGTGCTGTCAGTCCGTCAGTCTCAGCCTTCAGGGTGCCTTGCATTACTTTTAAGTGCGTTGTTTTAACTTGGTGACTCGTTCATTTTTATATGCTACCGTTTCAGTATTGGAAATGACGTTCCAGGATAATTTTACACTGCTGTGCAGGTGCCCTGGCTTATCCAGCAGCCCTCACAGCAGAGATAGGCAGGAAATTGTGTGTGTGTGTGGGGGGGGGATCAATGTTTGACCATAGCAAAAAGCCTGAATTGGATCTTAGATCCCATTATGCTTCTATTTTAGTCAGATGTCCAGTAATGCAATAGGTCTGTCTGAGGAATAATTGGATTATGACAGTCGAACTCCAAGATACAGCGATAAGTGTTCTCGTGAAAGGGGTTTTACCCTGATCATATCTGCCTTTCATTCAGTGCCTGGTCCCCAATATCAGTCTAGAAAATGACTAATTCGATTAGGTTAACTGAGGCAGCACTGAGTCACCCAGTAGTGTAAGAGCACAGTCGATGGATTGTGGAAAGTCTTTGCACAGTGAATAGATAAGATGTTAAGAACACCATCTTCTGAGCGGAAGAAAATGGAAAAGTTATACGTCAGTTAAAGGGTACCCATTTTCTAAAGATCTCACTCAGATATGATGATCTGAGTATTGTAGAATGTGTAAAGGTTTAAAAAAAAATAATAAAAAAAGCCTAAATATTATTAATGTGTATTCAGTATACATACTGAATGTATAATAACTATAATAATGCATAATACTATGTTTGGTCAGCAAAGATAGTCTCACAGCCCACGTCGTTGATCAGTACAAGTGCTCTAAATACAAAGCAGAATTAAGAGGAATGTTTAATATTGTGCTTTTAGTATTTTTTTTTTTTATTCATTTTGCCTTTCTTAAATAATCCACTCATGTTCGGAAGTAACTTGCTTTAATAACAGCTTGTTCTAAGCCAGATCTGAGCCATTCCATTAATATCCACTAATGTGTTTTTAAAAAAATAATAATAATAATAAAAAAAAAACAGTGTTTCTGACTTTCTTTGACTTCCAGCTATCACTGAACTGTCTTCTCTTTCCCCTCTGCCCTTCATCCCTTCTTCTTTATATGTTTTTCTTGTTTTTTTTTTTTGTTTTTTTTTTTTGCATGCTCTTCCTTCATTCCCATTTCTTTCTCCTCCAGCTAAGACCCAGGATGGCATCGCTTTGGAGATCCAGCCTCTGAAGAGTGAGGAGGGAGCTGAATGCGAGGAGAAAGAGGAGAAAGAAGTCAAGAAGGTCAACGTCACCAAGAAGGAGAAGTCCGTGCTGCAGGGCAAGCTGACCAGATTGGCTGTGCAGATCGGAAAAGCAGGTCCGGGAATTTAAACCAAACTGATTTGTAATCAGTCTAATGCAATTATATTATTCTGACATGTTCCAGTTGGATTTTTTTTTTTTTTTTTTCTGAGGAGGTAAATTAACGGTGTGGATAGAAGTGGATGTTCATCAGACTAGAATTACATTTAACATAATAATCGCTTTCCAGCATGACGAGAGTTGGCCAAAATGAAAGCTCTCCTGCTATTTTGTCCTACACGAAATATTTATATTAATTAGTTCCTTGGAGGTTACACACAATCCGACTGCTTGTTTGCATTACCGTGAACACACAAACTCGGAAAATGAGTTCATTTGTCATACTCTCTCCTGGTTCAGTGCATTTATTTAACTTGCTGTGTAAAGAAACAGTGTCAACGAGCATAAAAACAGACCCGTGCCTTTGGGCCGTGCTCCACATAATTCTCACTTTCTACAGCACGTTTTTAATAAAATCAGATTCAGATGGTACACAGCTGGTAATAATGAGGCTAGGAAGAAGCTCGGTGAACAAAGCTTCCTGCTCATTCCCTCCCTCTAGGGCTGTACTGTCCTTTAACCGCTTTTCTTTTCTCCAGGTCTCATCATGTCTGCCGTGACAGTCATCATCCTCATCTTGTACTTTGTAATCGATACATTCGGGGTGCAGGGGCGAGAGTGGAAGGCAGAATGCACGCCCATCTACATTCAGTACTTTGTCAAGTTCTTCATCATTGGCGTGACGGTGCTGGTGGTCGCTGTTCCCGAAGGGCTCCCGCTTGCTGTGACAATTTCTCTCGCCTACTCTGTCAAGGTGAGACGAGCAAAAGTGACACACAGACGGTATTGGGGGTTTTTTTTCCGCCAGAATTCTTCCACAGACAATGAATAACGGAGAACACTAACATTCAACAAATTCCTTTTGCTCTTAGTGTTAATAGTGTGTTCACATCTCTGGGCATAATTTATTGAACCTTTAGTTAGTTGTGTGTAAATAATGGCCGCTGCTGTTAGTATTGCCTGAAAATACTACTCTTTGACAGACCATATGGCATTTATTTCATTTCGAAGATTGAGTATGTAGAACTACTGTATATTAGAATGGTGATAATTGTCTTACTGGGGGTTCATGCTTCTTGACTACGATGTAGGGTTTTGGGATCACCAACCACAGGAAACTGTTACATTGCGCTGAAATGATCCATAATTACACTGTAATATTACATTTAAACATACAATAACCACAGAGTACTAAAATAGGTAACATTATTAGTCCTGTTTCTCTAATCCATACACCACATGTGTTGTGCTTGGCAATACTTACCTGTACTGTACATGATTTTGTCTCATACTGTATGTAAGCATTATTAACCCTGTTAAATCAATGATGCGTCCAACCTCCAGCGCTACTGTTAATAGCTAAGAATGCATTGGCAAATATACGTTTTATACGTAATGATTTTGTCAACATAGTCAAAATGTTCATCCGTTTTTTTCTCCTGCTGTTTCTGCTAGCAATTAGAAATTACTCTAGTTTCACACAGTATAGTTAGTATTTATTAGCATTTAGGCTGTAATTTGACCACTGGCATTGTAAACCACTCCTACAGTAGTTCTAACCGCTCATGCAATAGCTTTGTTTTGTCCCCGGGACATTATAAAAAGTTTGACCCGTCGAAGCAACTGCCCATGAAACTGTAGCAAATAATCGGAAGTACTGTAAAACACAGCTGTAACTCAGGTTCAAGGCTGAGCAGGAACTCAACAACTGCTATGAGTCATTCTCCGGGTTCCCTAAATAATTAATCATCCGCAGCCAGCAGATGAAATCTCGGACACATCTGCAGAACAGGAAAAGAGGGACCTGAACGCTGCGCATCCAAATCTAAACACAGTTTGACAGTTTCATTTAAGTTTGCTTTCCTTTTGTTGGAATACCAGTACGTTCAATCATAATGGGAATCTGTCTTATGCTGCTGTTGGAATTTTCTGTTGTAATTTTTATGCAAGAAGAATGGAGGGTAGAAAAAATATAAAGATATTCTACAGGATTCAAAAAAATCCTGTAAACCAAAGACATTGACATCATAAAACGTGCATTAACTTAACCGAGCGTGGATATCTAGATAGCTAGCTATTGATGTGAATTTGTGGTATAAACAAGCATGTATAACTTGTATGCCCAGTTTTGGCCGTCATAACCTGTATAATGTTATAACGCTGACCCTGAGTGCACACGCTAAATACGAAAACCTTATTATATGTTCCGTAGTGTGATTAAAGTTAACCGGACCGTAGTGTTTAATTTTTGATGTACGATATTAGTGCAGCTTGACTGAAGGCATTGCTACTTTAATGGCAGCGCTTTTAACCATGTCAAGCCTGTTTCTTGACTACCTCATTGACACACTCGTAATGGGGAATTGAACCTGCTGCCGAAGGCCATCGCTCTGCTTAATCTGGGTCACACTGGTATTTTTTTTTCCCCCCTCAACAGAAAATGATGAAAGACAACAACCTGGTAAGGCACCTGGATGCCTGCGAGACCATGGGCAATGCCACAGCCATCTGTTCTGACAAGACCGGTACACTCACCATGAACCGCATGACCGTGGTGCAGGCCTACATAGGTGACACACACTACAAGAAGGTTCCGGAGCCTGAGGCCATCAACCCTGAGACTCTGGAGCTCATGATTAACAGCATCTCCATCAACTCGGCCTACACCACCAAGATCCTGGTGAGAGGGCTTGTTTTTACTGTCCTTGTTTTGTTGTAGACTTTCATGCTTTCAGATGATCTATTTAATCTAATCCAGACACTCAAATAACTGATGCAGCAATTCCGTAAGAAAGAAAGCGTATACAGTAGAACCTCCGGTCACGAACGTTTCAGAACACGTACAAATCGGGTTACGATCAAAAAGTTGGCCAAAATTTTCGCATCTGTTCACGACCACGCGCTCTGGTTGCAGCAAAGTCTCGCATTTCCGACAAGGCAAGTCACATTAGACTTAGCTAATTTGTGAAGTCTGGTCCCCCAGCTAAACGGTTAAAAACACCTTAAGCCCCTGAAATAGAAGAAATCACGAGAGAGAAAACACCATAAAGTCCCTCCGTCACAGAGCCGGACTCTCCGTCAAAACTGTAAGCTCCTCTCCGCCCAGCTTCCCCCTTACTACCGTCACGCCAGAACTCAACTCATGCAAGTTTAGTTTTCTTGCTTGTTTAGGGTTAGTTTTTGTATAAATTAAGGATTTTTCAAACTTTAATTTTTTCCCTGTGCTTAAAACTCATTAAAAAAAAAAAAAAAAGTGTTTATAGCGAGCGGTTCATAAGGGTCTAGCGTGAACTTGGCCTTGCACGAGCTCTTGCAGTGTTAGTTTTCTCTGTTCAAGGTTTTTACATTTGGTTTACTATTAAACTGTGCATTCTGTGGTATGCTTAACTATTTTTGTGCTTAAAAATCTTAAAAAAAATAAAATAAAAAATACATACAGCTCCTATGTTCTGGAACGGATTAATTGTATTTACATTCAATCTTATGGGGAAATTGCGTTTCGGGTCGCGACCAAATCGGGTCACGTCCAGAGTTTTGAAACGAATAATGGGCTTGACCACAGGTACCACTGTATACTTCACACCACACCTGCTTCATATTTATAGCAGACAGAGTTGACTAACTTTTAACGTTGGACGTTCAGGAATGAATGCATTTTGAATGACCAAAGAACCAAATTCATGGCACATTTGTATGCCGATGTCCTGTGTTATGAACAGTGAATGCCGTTTAGTCTGTAAGGAATAAAACACAACAGCGTGTGAAGTTCTACGAAAAGAAGTTAATATTACAGCACGCACATCTTGTGGTTTATTCCTCTTATACCACAACAGCTTCCCAATGATTGCTCTTTTTATTATAATTATGTATTACTAAGTAACGTGCCATCTTTTAAACCGTTTATATGGTTTAGTAATCTGAAGCTACAGTGGGTACGGGCTCAACGCATCTGGACAGCTGAAGATCAGAAAAAAGAATAGGCGACTGTTTTCCACTGTTCACCAGTCCAGTTTTTCTGAGATACAGCAGTTTTCCCGTCAGACTGAGCTGTTCTCTGCTTGCATGTTTCCCCCCCCCACACCATTCTGTTTGATTGAGCAGGTGTTCCTAATAAAGTGGACCAGTCAGTGTAGTTGCATTCAGTGTTGTGAAATATCCCTGAAACCCTAGTTCCTGTTTTCACTTACATTGTTTTGGCTGTAAACCTCACCTGGCTTAATAGCTTGAAGTTAATAAGATGCAGCTTGGCATGTTGGAGAGCAACCCGGAAGTCCTCCGACCCTACCAAGCTCTGACACCGATATGAAATGAACACCTCCTTACAGAAAATGTCGCCAAAGCTTTTTCCTTGTTACTCGCACTATTTTTAATCCTTTTATTATAAGGCTTAGATTATTGTGACACAACGGCTATACGGGGCCCTGTGAATGAGCTGTTACTATAGAAACCAGTATTAGCTCTAACACGTCAATATAAAACGGTGATTTGAAGCACAGAGCTGGTGTTTTCGAAAATCCTCAGGATTCTGACTGAACTCATCAGTGCTCTGGTATTTAAAAAAGAAAAAGAAAAAAAAGTGTGTCCTCTTAAAGGATAAAGGAAACTCTCACCACAGGACATTGGCAGTATTAACGGCTGGTTAAATAATTAGTCGTGGCGATGCTTCTGACGAGGATAATAAGCCACTCGTGGGTGAAAATCGTTCTTGATAGACATTCTCTGTGCACACCGAGTTAAGAGTGAGGCAGTGAGTGCAGCCGTGACTCACCCCATGTACGTGTTTGTTTCGTTTAGTAATGGGGAATTTATTCTTCAGAGCGTATTATTAAATGTTTGCTAATTGGTTCGTTTTAAAATGTTCTCACGCTTTTGTGCGCCTCCTTTTCTTTTTACAAGAACTGCCAATCTCATGAAACAATGTAACTACAAACGCAAGTGGTCCAGAATGTACACTTTGTGTGTATCAAAAAATTAAACCGAGAAGCAAATCTCAAATCTCGATCTTGGTTTGAATGCATTTTTTTCTGTAGTCCTTAGATTTTTTTTTTTTTTATGTCCCTGAGGACCCATTCTCGGTTCATTTGTACCAATTTGTCCTTTTTAAACTGGCTCTCCTTCTTTGGTTTATGGGCTAACCTTGAAAGAGGGTCTGCCTGTGAGTTTTTTTTATTATTTTTTTTGGCAGTATGTCAACTTTTAATGTCTTAATGAGAACTGTGGCCTTGAGGAAGACACTTGAGTGAATGTTTTCAGTTCACGCCAACTTTTTTTTTGCCTCCACTTTCTTTTTTGCTCTGTGCAACTAATCGACTCCTTCGTCCTTTCGTCCTGTGCGTCCGGTTGAGAGCAGCCGCGACTTACTCACCTCATGCATGCATTTTCACTTTCCTCTGACCCCCTTAGCCTAACTTTCAAACATGTTTTTGTGCACGGTCACTGTAAATATTTGCACTTACCTGCAACATAATACTAGACTTGTGGGGTCATGTGTAGCACTCTTATTTTGTGCTTTTGCCTCGTGGAAAATGCTTTTAGTGGTGCTTCCATTTCAAATGCTGAACCTGCCGTTGTGGCAGCGTTGATGCTGAATACTGATTTTGTTGATTTAAGTGATGAAACATGGCATGGTATGAAACCTGGATGAATTAGTAGCCTGGACGCCAATGCAAATTTCATGTCTGAGCTATTAGAAAATGAAAGACTGCTTTATCGACCTTCACAAAACAAGTTTTCATTTGGCGTGTAGCTAACGCTCTTCGTGACGCGGTGTGGTGTGGGATATGTGGAAATACAATCAGCTAACCCCCAAAAGCACGAAATCATTAAAACGTATCACAAAAACAAAAGGCTCATAGCTGCAATGTTGGCCAGCAACTTTTGTCGAAGCTACTACTGTAGCTCACCATGTTTGGTTTGTTTTTGTTTTGTTTTGTTTACTCATTTTCCTAATCAGTTTAGGTTTCCAAGCAATCAAAACATGAGTGTAGGCAAGTACGCTGGAAGTTTTACTCGCCTCCGGGGCTACCTGATGAATTTATGATCTCTCCATTTCTGAAGCATTTATTGTGAGTGATTGAGGAAACCATTTTGCCTGCTGAGTCACACTGACGTCTTCTGATTATATTTTGGGAGGGGGAAAAAAATACCCACTGACGTTAACCCCTTGAAATACAGGACCTTGTTGGCGACTCCAGAATTTGCTCTAGTTACAGCATAAATCAGAATAGTTAAGGAATGGTTTTTCTTCTTCGTTGCATAGTTCAGATGTGCATGGTGCGACAGTTATTTGTTAATATGAAATGTATGAACTTTTTTTTTTTTTTATTAAACCCTTTCGTTGAAGGGAAAAGTCACATGGGCCACTTCGGTGTTCGCCTGAATCGGGCCTTATTTACTGTATAAAGCTGTATATGAATGTATTTATTTGTATGCACTTCATCGAAGCATGAACTTGAAAAAAACTGTAATTTTGGAAAGGAAAAAAAGATTTGTTTCCTACTCTAAATGTGTATCTAAATAATTTATGCATAAGAAGACTATGTTCTAAGTTCTGCTGGTTCTTTGCTGGTCTAAGCCTTAAACAAATGCCTCAGCATGCTCATAAAGGAATAGATGCTTAAAGACTAGTATGATGATGATGATGATGATGGTCCCCCCCCCCCCCCCCCCCAAGGATGAAAACTGCCTTATAAATCAGTTCCATTATCCACAGCATCATCTTTTAATGCTGTGCAGCACCTTAGGTCTTTATGTCTAAAACTAATCAAACTAAAAGTAGCAGTTTTCCTGTGTCTATGATCACCTGGGTACATTTTTGCACCTGTGCATCTTTTCCTTCCCTTCGTTTTGACCTTTCCAGATGCTCTTAAACAGTGAGGTATTTTTTATTGGCATAGGAGAGAGTCAGAATAACTTCCACTTCTGCCTTTCTGGCTTTGCTTCCTCAGTTAATCGTAATTTTGTGTTGCCAGCCTTCTGTGAGCTTTACCTTTTACGGAGTTTTGTGGGCGTAACTAAATACAAATGAGGCGTGTCCGGGATGTGCTTTGAACTTTAGAGCGGGATTGAAGTTTGTCAACATATGCTTACAAGTAAGAAGAAAATCAGTATTTCTGTAACTGGGTTGAAAGTCTGGTTGAGATGTTTAGTACGGTTTGGGTTTCCCAGATATTAATATGTAACTTTGTTGAAGATTAATGAGTATGGCTAAAACGTCTTTGATCAGCCTGGTCATTTGTTGTAGTCAAGACCACCTTATCCGAGACCAAGACCTGACCAAGACCAGAGGGGGTCGAGACCGAGACCGAGATCTTAAAAAAATGGTCTCGGGACCGATCTCGATTACTACAACACTAGTGTGAAGGGGGCGGGTCGGGTAATCGCGGTCGGCACTAACATCATCGGTTGGACTTGAAGTAAGAAGTTATACAATCCGGCATTAAACAGCTCATTAATAATAATATTCTGAGCCGTGGTCTCGGCTGATCTCGAAATTAAATTCCGAGTCCTCTTTGTCCGAGTCCATGACGAGATCGAGTACAAATGCGGCCGAGTCCGAGACGAGACCAAGACCTTCAAAAACCTCGAGTACTACGACACTAATTTGTAGGGGTGTGCAAAAATAGAAGTTTTTCAATTAATCGCTTTGAATCTGATCGATATTAATCTGCAAAGTGTATGGATTGATCCTTTAGGTTGATGTGCAGTTTTTCAACGGTTTTCTAGGTTCATTTCCATTGTGATTTAACAGAGTCAGACAGGTGGGTTCTTGGTAAGCTTGAAAGAGATTGTTAAACATCTCTCTAAATATGGAAACCTGCTATGTAGTATTTCATGTCTCATTCCTATTGAAACAATATCGGCTCGAGATCAAAAAACATCAGATTGAATCGTATCGTTAGCTCGTATATCGGAATAGAATCATATCAGGACGTCTGTGCCAATACCAAGCCCTAGTCATGTGTTGACAGGAAGATGCACAACAGTTCATATTGTGTTATCACTGGGTGTGTTTTGTCATTTGCTTGAACATCCTTAGCTGATTGGCAGTTAAATTGGTCACCCCCCTTTTCAAATACCATATTTTGGAGTTAGAGTTCAAATAAACAATCAGTAAACATATTTGTGCTTTTCACAGCGTATTTGGAGATCTTTATTTGTACTTAATAATGTAACTATATTAGACCCTCCCCCCTTTAACTTTTTGTTCATTTTAATTAATGAATTAGTTTGTTTGTATGATTGTTTATTGATTTATTTTTGCAGCCCCCAGAGCAGGAAGGTGGTCTACCAAGGCATGTTGGTAATAAGACTGAATGCGCCCTCCTGGGACTGGTGCTGGAGCTGAAGCGAGATTACCAGCCCATCCGCGATGAGATTCCTGAGGAGAAGCTCTACAAGGTCTACACCTTCAATTCGTCACGCAAGAGCATGAGCACCGTGCTGAAAAATGAAGATGGCTCAGGATTCCGCATGTACAGCAAAGGCGCCTCCGAGATCATCCTCCGCAAGTACGTGGATTTCTTTTCTCATCTTCTTCCAAGTCTTTTCTCTGTGTAGATCCTCGCCGTTCCGTTTTTTGTGCTCCATCAGGTCATCGAGTAGTCTTCACTACTAATGGACCCAAGCGATATTGATTTTTAGATCTTCTTCTGTTCCCTGTACCTTATGTTGTAATCTCTATGTATAGTACTGGAAAGAAGCCACTATTTGTTTCGGGTGCCCATTTTGGGCTCATAATATGGTGTAAATTTAAGTCCTCTTTGTTGGGGTCCGTGGCAGGTGTTCCTACATTCTGGACGCTTCAGGTCAGCCTCGCGCCTTCAAACCCAAGGACCGGGATGAGATGGTGCGGAAGGTGATCGAACCCATGGCCTGTGACGGCTTGAGGACCATCTGCGTAGCTACGAGGGAATTCCGCGGCGAAGAGCCAAACTGGGACAACGAGGGAGATATTCTCACAGACCTCACCTGCATTTGCGTGGTGGGCATCGAAGACCCTGTCCGTCCCGAGGTAAGAATTTTATCGACTCGCCAAGATGCCTGCGTTGATATTTGCTTTCCTGTAGTTTTCTAAGCCAGAATTTGACCTTACTTTGTGCTCGCACAAACATCATTTAACTCTGAATGAACATAGTTACCTCCAAAGCCGCCGAAGCATCTTGAACGAGGAATCTCAGTCGAGATTGCCGTTCAAAGCAGCTTCTTCACCATCATTATGCAAGCACTGCTGCGCAGAGCCCAACCTGTTAGTCGCTAACAGCTCATAATGCAGGCGTAATTGTGGACTGATGGGCTACACCCCGGTCCTGTTATAATGGATTCAGTCTATTTAAGTCCCCCTCATTTATCAGACCTAACTGGAAACAAGACTAGGTACACAAATCAAAAGCTGTGGATTTGCTAAGAGGCTCAGATCACCGTGTGGGCTAAGGGTTGTATAGACTAGTTGACTATACCCTAGCACTGTGGCATAGTGCATTCCTTCATGATCACTGTTGTACAAAAGTACCCAGGGTTGTGTGACATTCAACAATCCTTCTAGTTTAAATCAGATTATCGGCGCATACTCGCTGATTCCCGGACGCTTCTGTAGACATCATGTCCTCCGTCTGAGTAAGACTGCTTGTTGAGCTAGTCAGAGTGCTCTATGGACACACGTGAGCTTCCATGTGTTATCAGTTATATAATAACCGCTTGAATAAAATAGCCTAAGGTAGTGTTGATGTGAATCAGTTTTTTTAACTTTGGAAAAGAGAAATGAATAATAATGTGCATAGTCGAGTCAGTTTTTTACAGAGATGACTAGAGGACTAGAATAAGACATTAAATCAGTTATTGTGGATGTGACAGACTGGGTATGTTAATCGGAGTTTTGTATGTCCGCTCCTTTCAAGTGTGTTATCATGTGTAACTGTTTAATGGCAGGGGACAGATAAAGAGTCAGTCACTCCAGGGTTGTTGTTTTTTTTCCCCTGGACTGACACCAAGTTGACTCTTGTTCATGAACGGTCATGCCCAAGAAGTCACAGCCCAGCGTAATAGATTTCTGGTCGTATACAGTTCAGCAAGACCTTCTTGGACATTAATTGGTTTCGTAGACTACATATGACATTGCAGTGCACATACTGTGAGCATTTTAATCATCTATAAATAAATGAGCTTATTGCTTCTAATAAGGGGTATGGAGTGATTCATCACAAGATTGAGAATAGATAATTACAGAGGGCTGCACCACGCCTCATGCGCACACACACACGTACACACACGCACACACACACCACCCTTTGGCCTCTCCATGTGTTGGCAGCCCTATGGCTGAGTGAGCAGCGTAGACTGACACGGCGACACGCAGAGAGTGACTAAAATACCCCGACCACCTACGGTTTAGAGACCCGCACTTGTACAGAAGAAGCCACCCAGAGCTAGACAACACACTGCTCTGAGACCAGCCAATAACTTTGGAGTCCTGCTGCTCCTTATTGTAGCTTAATAACCCTGTTCAATCTTAATATCAGCCTGAAGTTTGAGCGTCTTCGTAGAGGCAGATCAGTTTGTCCCCGACTTGATACACTGCTTGTAAATATGGATTCAAAAAGCATTTATTTTTAAACTCTTTAATCTTCCTGTTTACTATGATAGTGATTTCTTCTTCCTCTATAGGTTCCAGAGGCCATTGCTAAGTGCCAGAAAGCAGGCATTACCGTGCGCATGGTTACTGGTGACAATATCAACACTGCCCGTGCCATTGCTACCAAATGTGGCATCCTGCAGCCTGGAGAAGACTTTCTGTGCCTGGAAGGCAAAGAGTTTAACCAATCGATCCGCAACGCCAAAGGAGAGGTGAGGAGACCTAATGAAAACCATCCACTAAGCCAAAATCGGTGAAGGATATTAGGCTAATCATCCAAAAAGAGGTCCCCAAGACGTCAGTCAGATGTAGTAAGATTAAGACATTCCCATTTATTAAAGTCTGTTGTTTGATACACATTCCACATTTTGTAGTGTTGGAACCTGGAACGAAAATGGACTTGTTTGTGCACGCAACGATTCATGGGGTAGGGGGACAATATAGTTTGCAAAATCGTTTACAAATACAAAATGAAGACGTTGGAGCAGCAGAAGTATTCACCTCTGATGCTGTGAAACCCCTAAATTAGTTCTGGTGACAGCAGTTGCTATTAGTAATGACATAATTAGTTGAATAGTGTCGACCTGTGTGCAATAAAAGTGTCACATGATCTCAGTATAAAGAAGGAAGGCAGTGTTTGTTTTGTGTGTTAGAGAACCTAAACAAACAGCATCATGAAGACCAAGGAGCTATCAAAACAAATCCAGGACAAAGGTCTGGAAAAGTATTAATTAGCGTTGTTGAGATCCACATTCCATAGCTGGGCTTTGTGAAAGAGTGGTGAGCCGTTTTAAATCCCATTTGGAGTGTAAGAAAAAAAGAAAAAACGTTAGAGACACCCAGATAATGTAGCAAAAGGAATGCAGAATTAAGCTTTCGGGCCAGGAACCTAACTCCGTCCATCACCCCGAGAACACCATCCTCAGTGTGACACATGGTGGTACCATCATGTTGGATTTCTAATGAGCGCTCTCCTTACCCAGTCACTCCTCTAGGCAGAGTCATGATTGTTCAAAATTTGGGATGTTTTTATTGACGGGTCACTGGTTGTCCTGGATTTATTCCGCTAGTTTCTTGGTCTTCATGACGCTCTATGTTTAGGTGTGTTCTCTTGGGTCTTTTCAGGTGCAGGTGTATTTACACTGACATCATGTGACACCTGAGATGCACACTGGTGGACTCCATTTAACTAATTATATGACTTTTGAGGGCACCTCAGTGCACCTGAAATAATTTACGGATCAGTGGGGTGATAAATTCAGTGAGTTTTGTTCTGTTGTTTAACTTGCCTGGTTTTGCTTTTTTATTAGCATTCATATATTGCAACTTGGTCAACTGCGATCTCTGCTATGTCAGTGATTGTACAGGTGCATCATGGGTACTTTTAACAGCTTGTGGACTGCATAGACTATTAGGCTTACAGCTGCTTAGCTAAGGCACGTAACCAACAATGTGGCTGAAGCGTAATGTTCACTTTGCATACTTGGGTAGCAAGTTAGCAGTTGAGTTACCTTTAAGGAGGTGGACTTTTCGCAGCCCAATGTGATCATTTAGCCGATCTAATTTTGGCAGAAATCCTACGCAAGTTGTCTTTCGTTTTGTGGAAATCTACAGTATATGGTCAAAAGGTCATGGACACCTGACCGTCACACCCACATACGGGACTCACTAGAACTTAAAAACCTTTCGTCTTTAAGTGGCTTTTTCGTGGCTTCACTCTATCGCGTTTTTTTTTCAAATACAGTATATTCATTAAAAAGTTGACCGCGACGGTGAAAATGAGGGTTGCGCTTGGGTGTCTTGAGTCAATTATTTTTTTATTAACTTTTTTGCAAAATATTGGGTGTTATTTCATGTCTAGAGGGCTCTAATAATGTTAATAACCGTATTAAGAAGGTCGTAAACAGGTTTTCTATGCTCTAACTATGCGGAAATACTATTTCGTGGAAATTCACTTACCGGGGTAGAGTCTGGAACGGATTAACCGCGATAAACGAGGGTGTACTGTAGATTCATATAAACTCATCTAGTCATTATCAGCATGTTCATGGGCACTATAACGGTCACATGGATTTTTTTTTTTTTTTTTCAGTTGAGGATTGATTTCAAAAGATGCAGGCAAGCAGATGAATACATAATGTGGTTTATGGTGTTTGACTGTTAATTTATTCATAATATTAGTCCTAGCATTGGAGCTGATTTTTTTTTTTTTTTTTTTTGTGGTCCTCCTGGCCTCTAGGTGGAGCAAGATCGTCTTGACAAGGTCTGGCCCAAACTGCGTGTTCTAGCCCGTTCTTCTCCAACCGACAAGCACACTCTGGTCAAAGGTACTATAAGTCGCACAAAAAAAAATGTGGTTGGTTTTATTTGGAGTCCAGAAATTTCCTGCTGGACATGGACATTGTTGCGTGTCTATTTCTTTGATCTTCTTTGAATAATTTTTTTTTTTTTTTGATATTTCTTTCTTTTTTCCTTTTTGCCAAAAGTTTTGCAGTGTTCTTAATCCCAGCTCGGGCTTTTGACTAGCTCAGCTCTCTCTCTTTTTTTTTTTTAAATAAGGCACTGACGTGCCATTCAAATCTGTACAAAAAGGAATTTCAAAGTGCCTCATTAGCCAAACTATAGCTGAATCTCCCTTTTGAAAACAGCTTTGAACACTCCTTGGTGCCGTTACATTTCTGTCTGATGTACTGTACTTATACTGCTCAGTGCTTCTACGTGAAGTCCACAACATGTCTTCATGCTGTTAATGATTGCTTTTTTGTTCATTTAGTGGAGGTATGACTGACTGCTTGTTTTTCAGGCATCATTGACAGCTTAGTGGGAGGAACCAGACAGGTGGTGGCAGTGACTGGTGACGGAACCAACGATGGACCCGCCCTCAAAAAGGCTGACGTTGGCTTTGCTATGGTAACTTTTCTTTAACATGTACTGCAGTTCATTAGCACTTTCCTTTTTATCAAACTTAGTTGATTGCCCATTTACCTGTAAAGGTCAGTTCCCCAAAACACACCACACTGCCACATTAAAATTCACTCAGCGTGCTTATTGTGTGATTAAAACTCAATTGATTGCTACTTTGCTATAGTAAACCTATTTATTATAGCTGACGGTTGTTATGTTGGAGCAACTGTGTGGTTTATTTGATGCAAGTTACGTTTGGCACCAGGTTTGAGTTGCTCCTGGTGGTTGCCTGGCTCAGCGCGGCTTTGTTCTCATCCTCAGCCAATATCAACAGCACTCGTGTAGCGACAACCCTGCAGGTTCCAAGGTGCTGTGAGAATAAACTTGTACCAGGAGAAACATGTTTATCCTGAAGAAGACATTGTCATTTCCCTGGGGGGGGGGTTATGAACAAGATCAGCCATTTATAATAAAGGCTAAAGCAAGAAAATTCTAAACTCATAGAGAGTGTTGGAGAAGAACGACACTTATTCAAAAAATGATGAACTGAATCAAAAATATCTTCAAAAAAATATTTATTCTCTGCTCATAAGCAAAGCAGGTACAAACATCGGCTGATCTTCCCCCAAACACAAAACAAAGAGAAGTCCCCAACAACACAAATACATCCTCTTAAATATTGTTACAATAAGGCTATCTGACATTGCATAACTCCTCCCAAATTGTTATCTTATTTGCTGGGAGTACTTCCTGGGCTGTCCCATAGGAGGCTTCTATCTGACTTTCAGCTTTGCGACTATCAACCGCTAGGTGTCTCTTGAGATAAACAGAATACAGGTCAATGACCTGTCAACGTTTTCGACGCATATAATGTACGTGTCTGTGTGTGTGCTCAATCACTATGTGTCTGTGTGTGCGCTCAATCACTATGTGTCTATGTGTGTGCGCTCAATCACTATGTGTCTATGTGTGTGCTATGCAACTTTGGACATGGCGTGCTTTAACATACAAGTTTTGGCCCTTTTTTGGCTATGATAGGAAAGCATCGGTCATGCCTCCCATACATACTTCAGTATATACTGCCCATATATTTATCCTATAATATAATGAATGTTTTTTAATCAGTTGCCTTTTTATCACCTCTATCCCGTTGGGGTAAACAGGAAATCTACCTAGACAGTGTCAGACATATAATCCAGACATATAATCAAAAATAACTCTGACATTTACGTTAGTACGTCAGTATACGTCTAGTACGTCAATTGCGGTTTTAACAGGTGCATTTTGGACAAACATGTTTTGACAAGTTCTGGCACATGGTACAAACATGCTTTTACAGACTCATTTGATTGAGAGCATAGCTGATTATTATATTATATTTTCCAATAATATTCTTCAGTAGGTCAATACACATTTGACCTTTATTCAGCCATTTCTGCAAAAAATGATATAGAATGAATTTACTTGATTACACAGAAAAGAATGAATTTGCTAGAATCTGCTAAAATCCGCAAAATCTGCTACCACAAGAGGAGCAGTTTCTGTAAGGGTGAACGTTTATTATAAAAATGTAAGATTTAGCAACAAGTCCCATCTGATCATTGTTGTATCAGCTGTTTGGTATGCACTTCCTCACCTCAGGGTATTGCTGGGACTGACGTTGCTAAGGAAGCCTCTGACATCATCCTGACGGACGACAACTTCACCAGCATCGTAAAGGCTGTGATGTGGGGCCGCAACGTCTACGACAGTATCTCCAAGTTCCTGCAGTTTCAGCTCACAGTAAACGTAGTGGCTGTCATCGTGGCTTTCACCGGCGCCTGCATTACACAGGTGAAACCTCAACCTTCTGGCCCGGGCAACTCTCCGATCTTGTGATTGCAGCTTGGTTATGACACACCAGCCATTGTTGTGGGTCTTAATTGACCCTTGTGAGCTAATTAGATGCCACAGTGAAAACATGGCTCAGCATCTGAAAGACTAGAGTGCGGAGAATGCCAAGTGCTTTATCAGATCTCTTTCCCGAAACACTTAGTGTGCCTGTAGCTTAAATACCAAACTATAATAATAATAAATTACTACTACTACTACTAATAATAATAATAATAGTTATTATTATTATTGTTATTGTTATTATTGTTGTTATTATTGCAGCACATTTACTGTAAATGCACATCAAGACATATCAAGACAAAAAGTATAAAAAATTGACGTTAAAACGTCAAAAAATGCAATTTATTAATTTCAATATTTTATAGGCATCAAATCAGTTTGCATTGAAATGATTTCATAGTATGATTTTATATGGTTTATATATCATTTATATATGAAAAACCAAAGAAAAACTAAAGCACGAAACCGAGGACGTTGTTACTAATGCCTTGCTGCCTTGTTTCTTGTCTCTGTATGTATGATAATCTGGTTAGATTGATGATAATAACGGACTAATGGAATCGGAAGACTGTCAGACAGTCTGCTTTCGCTGCTCTGGTGTCCTTTTGTGTTTTCTGCTGTGTAGAGGCCGGTTTGTTAATGAGTGTGTGCGTATGCGTGTGTCATAGGACTCTCCCCTAAAAGCCGTACAGATGCTCTGGGTCAATCTGATCATGGACACACTGGCCTCTCTGGCTTTGGCCACCGAACCACCCACCGAGGCCCTGCTGCTGCGCAAACCGTACGGCCGAAACAAGCCCCTCATCTCCAGAACCATGATGAAGAACATCCTGGGCCATGCCGTCTACCAGCTGTCTGTTACCTTCACCTTGCTCTTTGCTGGTAAGGCTTCAGGGGCCGCTTAATGCATGGCTCTTTGGGTTGTGGGTGGTACGGGCACTTGAATGTGCTCTCTCAACTCTGACAACACCGGTATTCTTAAAAATAAGATGTAGTCGATGTAAGATATAGAAATGCATTTAAGCAAGATATAGCACTTAAAACCATTGACAGTCACTTTAGCGTGGTGGAAAATCAGTACCATACTTTCTTCTTCTATTGGCGAATGTGATTACAGTACTTCTGTAATTAACGTTTTAAGAAA
Source organism: Synodontis membranacea (assembly GCA_025674565.1). Lineage (NCBI taxonomy): Eukaryota > Metazoa > Chordata > Actinopteri > Siluriformes > Mochokidae > Synodontis > Synodontis membranacea. Next base: position 10,695,737 of record JAOVYU010000001.1, on the reverse strand, counting down.
TAAATCACAAATTGCCGTATTTGTTAAGGATTCGTTTTAGAGTTTTACATGGCTGGAGGTTCAGTAATGTATTTATCACAAGGGTATCTCTACCTACTGTAGGCTTAAAAAATATATCTCCAGGGAACATACAGCTCATGCATATAAGCAAATTTTTTTTTTCATTCTGATATTGTCTCATCCACAGCGAGCTAAAACCCAGAACAATCATCTAAACACATTCAAAACGAGCTTTTTCTGCCAGCTTTAGGTTTTCTGTGTTTCTAACACGAGTGTATAGGATAACAGTGTGGTCTGTGCTTGATAAACAGTTGACGAGCAGGTTTAATAACAAATAAAAAGCATTTATTACACGTGAGCACTCGCATCCATCCATCACTGTTATTTCGGCAGAATCTGAAATGAGTGCTTTATTGCAGGATGACACTTTTGGATGGAAACCTATAGATAAAATACTCCCAGACAGGGCTAGCGTTATGAATAAAAAACATATTAACGTAGGGCGTGATGAAGTAATATGGCTGGCTTTTTGATTAGATCTACTTGGTTCCGATTCAGACTTTAGAGTATCGAAATGAAGTCCTTTTAAACAGATGTGCTATAATAATAGATGTTCAAGCCTTTTAACTGGCAGTGGGTATAAATGCAATTTAGATCTTATCCCATGGGAACTGGTAATAATCATCAAGGATGTCCGGAGATGCCTGAACAGTATTATTCTATTAGACTTATTATTCTATTAGATTTATCAGTCAGTTTAAATAAAGCTGTTTCATGTTGAGACCTACATTAGTCGTAACTGCTTTATCCGAACTGAATTTTGTGACTTCATTTTTAGAGAATGCTACTGCTGTTGACTTCCCATTTTCTAAAGCGTGTTGAGAAGTATCACATACTTCTAATATTGATTCTGTCTTTTCTATTTCTTTACTGACTCCATCAACTTTTTTTGATGAGCCTTTCATGAGTCAACAGTATTATACTGAATAGGCTTTCTGAATAGGACTGGGGGTGAAAAGCATTCTAATCTTGCACTCCTGACGAATTTGTATCTGTTTATACCAGCGGTTTTGATTCAGTTGATGAATCTGGCTAATGAAACGTTTATCTGCTTAGTAGATTTATGTATTCACAATAAAAGACTTCATAAAAGATGGTCAGATGTTGCAACGAAGACATTTTTAGGTTTATATAAATGAATGATTCCGAATGAGTCTCATCACGAGTGCCTGAAATTAGCTTCGTGTTTTTTCTATTGATGCCGTCTTGCGATTTCTTCTTTGGAAACTTGGATTTTCTTGCCGTTTACGAACCCTGACGTTGTCTACAGTGATCCTCCTGCAGGGAAAACCTTTGTCGTACTGTAATCGTGACAACTTTTTTATTTTCTTGCCAGAAATTGCGTTGTTACGAAGCCGAACAAAGTTGAGCTGTGATCTTTTCTCACTCGGCCTGTTGACGGGGTAAAATAATGTTCCTCTGGTGGCTTGAGGCAGTGGATGCCAACTAGCTAGAGTTCTGTACCAGTGAGCAAAAGTTGTGAGTTCAGATCCCATGACCTCCAGAGAGCCAGTGTTGAGCCCTTAAGGGGGTGGCTTAAAGCTTCGACTTCTCACTTCTGATCTCTGACTGGATTCTGCGTCGCTTGCATGTTGTTTTGGATAAAAGCTTCTGCCTTGGATTAATTGATGCAAATTTAATGCAGTCTGCAGAGCCTTTGAAAAACACTACTGCTGAGCGTATATACACTCCTGCTTGCTCATCACACATGCCTAAGGGTGCGTCAGGCTTAGTGTTGGTGAGCTCATTGAGATAACAAACAGTGCCGTTTCACTTTAGAAGGAGTATCGCGCCAAAGGCAGAACAAATTGGCATTTAATTCAGTGCTTCTACCGTACCACAATTGTGTGTACTTGGAACTTTTGGGATTTTGGGGTTCTTGCTTTGCTCAGTGTACATTGCCAGTAAACATCATTTAAGTCATGTTGATTCTTCTTCTAAGCTTTCTAAACATTGTTTGATGTCCCAAACCACTGAACTGGCAAATGGACAAATTCCCCTGAATGATTTTCATTAGTGATCATCACATTAGTGTGCAATTACCTCTAACTAGGAGTCGATGTGTTTTTGAATAGCTTTGAATGATCCCTTTATATCTATGTGGGGAGCGGGTCCTCTTTCATGGTTCCTCCATGTTGTGCTGCTACTGTAGCCCAGAACAGACAAACTTCTAGAGAGCACCTTCCACATTTCACGTTTCTTACATGTTGCGATGTGAATCCGGAAGGAAGCACCAGAAGAAACACAAAGGAAAAGAAAGGAAGGCAGAGAAGGAGATATAAGAGGATTTGGTATTTGCTGGTGGTGGCTAAGAAGTTTGAGAACCCAGATTTTGAAAAATGGAGGATCGTTCTTATTATGTAGTACAAGATACAGCAAACGAGTACGAATGTAAGTATTCGGAAGTACAGTACGGGCATCTGACTGCCACAGTATGTTCTAATATATGCTTGGAAAGGGATGGGCATTCAGTTGGTTACAATAAACTTAAACTTACATAGTGGACCTATGTGTCTGATGTAGACTAATTCTGAAATTCTGAGGTTTTTTGGTTTTGGTTTTCTCCGTATTACCGACTGTGCTGTTTGAAGACCGACTGGTACAATCCAGTGGGATTGAAGTCTTGCATCATCTCATTCATATGAAATGCTCTTTCCATAGGAGAGAAGATCTTCAACATCGACAGCGGTCGCAATGCCCCCCTCCACGCACCCCCTTCTGAACACTACACCATAATCTTCAACGTCTTTGTCATGATGCAGCTCTTCAATGAGATTAACGCCCGCAAGATCCACGGCGAAAGGAACGTCTTCGAAGGCATCCACAGGAACCCCATCTTCTGCAGCGTCGTCCTGGGAACCTTCATCCTGCAGGCAAGACACAGGATTAACATCCTAAACCTTAAGTAGCGTCTTTACAAACCCATTATTAAAGTGGGTTTCAAGGGCTTATAAAATGCAGCTGGGGATTAGCAGAGTGATTTTTAAGCTCATTGTTTACTGTGTGATTTGTAAACAAATTTGAACTTCATTCCACATTAGTAGTTTTACGTCATTAATAAACAATTATTAATGCTATTTAAGTGAGATTTGATGTAAGTACTGCATAATGCATCGCTGCTTGATGATCTTTGCCGATTTCTGCATGCAAGGCAACACAGACAATGAGGAACCAGATGTTCCTCATTTCACAGGGGTTTGGTGAACAACTCTTACAAACTAGTATTACGAAGCCTGATCCATAAAGTGGTTCAAATCTAGAACTAAATACTGCCAGTGTAAATCAACCTTTTACAGCATTTGATTTGATAGTCCATAGTGACAGATGATTTGTTCAGTGATGTCAGCAGTGCAGTGCTTTTCATTTTATTTGGTCAGAAAAAGAATTCTTTAGCGCTCATGTTGTCCTTGCTTGTCTTGTTTAGATCGTCATCGTGCAGCTCGGAGGGAAGCCTTTCTCCTGTATAGCTCTCACCCTGGATCAGTGGCTCTGGTGCATATTCATTGGAGTCGGCGAACTGCTTTGGGGCCAGGTACTGCAAATTCCCATCGTTTGTAATAGGCAGGAATGCTTTTCATTTGCATGCCGTTTTGTTTCATCTCTTCCAAACAGGATTCTAAAAAGCCCCGCTCGTTTGAATAAAGCTTGTAGGTGTTTTTTTTTTTTTTTTTTTTTTTTTTTTTGAAAGGCTCCATCTGCACATGACAAAGTGTGAAAGAACGGTGTGAGAGAGAGAGAGAGAGAGAGAGATGCCGTACTGCTCTCAGTTTGATGGTGTAATGAAAACATCATGGCACAGTGCTCGGACGTGGGTGACGCTCAGCAGCTCGCACCTGATAGGAGTGTGTATGTGTGTGTATTTTGGAGAGTGAAATTGCGTGTGAATCCAGGTCTGTGGGAGGGAGAGAAGAAGGCATGAGGAGGAGGGTGGATGGTGGATGAGGTGATGGCACATTGCACAGCACTGCCTGTGAACTGTTCTTGCCCCCCCCCCCCCCCCCCAAAAAAAACTTTGCAATTACATCCCAAAGAAGACACACGGCATGGCAGTATAATGAGACACGAAAAGTTTATAGCCCACAATTACACACCATCACAGGGGAATTGAAACTGAGCATGGTACTCCCTCTGCGTCTCCCCCGTCTCAAACACGCACAGACGCACACTGCTTTCATCCGACAGAGTATGTAGGTACTGCACTTAGTTGGGTTAATGCATCATTAAGGTTCCCGTGTGACTGGGAAAATCTGGAAATTTAAAGACTTGGTTTCAATGGGGAATGGAAAGGAGGCCAGAAGAAAGCATTAAATTATTATGCACGTTCAACTTTAGCCACCAATGCCTCGTTTGATGGGCCTTTGATTGTCCTTACTGTGTCGTACATATATCATCTTACAGCAGTGAAAAGGAGCATCACTTGTGGGCTTTTGTGAAACAGTGGCATTCTTCATTCACAATGTTCTCTTCCTCAGTAGTAAGCAGTGTTAATTCTCTGAGTGATTATCATCCCCAGTTAGAAGCAGTATTAACACATGAAGAGATTCTTTCTCTCAGTAAAGTATGCAGTTTGTACGATTTGAGTTCTGGTTCTTATTGCCTGATGAGATTTGCCATCAGAATGTGTTACAAACCCTCATGACGCATACCCTAATTTTGATACATAGCCTCGAATAATTGTGAAAGAAACTATTGTCAGTCTGGAATGAAAAGGCAGCAGAATGGAAGGTTATGCGTGCAACTGTGCTTCTACAAATGAATGTAGGACCACCAAGGACAGCTGGGTCTCTCCAGTTGACAAGCATGGCAAGAGGAAGGAGATGAAGGCATCGAGTGCCGGAGTATGTACATTGATCATTAAGAGAGTTCTGTATCTCCAATGCATTGAAAGCCTGCTGTGCAAGGGAAGAACTTATGCCAAGACTGATATGAAAAAACTTCCAGACGTCCTGTTGGAGGAGAGTTATGATCGACATGGCCACAATGATCAGCACTGTGTATGCGGGAAGAAGGTTGAGGCTTTTAATCTGAATCCCAACCTTGAAGCATGGGAGTGGCAGCATCGTGTTGTTTTGATGGAAAAGGGGCTGATGCATGACAAGGATTATTGGACATCATGAGGAAGGAGGATTATCCGGAAATACTGAAGCAACACCTGGCAAGTCCACACTTGGTCACAACTGGGTCTTCCAGCAGGACAGTGATTCTAAGCATGCATCCAAAGTTAACAAAATGGCTTAAAGACAATAAAGAAGAAGTATTGGAGTTTCCATCACAAAGCCCTAACCTTGAATCCAATAGAACATTTGCAGACTGAACTTAAAAAAAAAAAACCCATAAATAATTAAATAAAGAATTGTCAGAGGGGCGACAAACTCCACGTCAGTTTTGTCGAGAGGAGTGAGCAAAATATACATCACACATACTGATGAGAAAGGTCCTTAAATCCACTGACAGGTCAAGTGAATCTATAGTAGAACTGATAATCTTGCATTTCTTTTCCTCCTCAGCTCATCTCCGCCATCCCCACACACCGGCTCAAGTTCCTGACGACAGTTGGTCACGGCAGCACCAAGGAGGAGATTCAGAAGGAGGAGCATATCGAGGGCGTGGATGAGATCGACCACGCCGAGGTGGAGCTGCGCCGCGGCCAGATCCTGTGGTTCCGAGGGCTGAACCGCATCCAGACTCAGGTACTCCCACAATGCCTCTTACTTCCCACTGTAGCCTTCTCTTCCAGCCATGACCACAGCTGCAGGAGTTCAATCCTTCACAGACATGAAAATTTGTCCACAATTGTTTACACATGCTTTGGTTGTCTCCTAGTTAATGTATTGGAGTTGTAACTTTAGGCTGCTTTCACATGGACATTTTTCTCAGAAGACTTCACCATGAATATGTTTATTCCAAAATATTTTACTAATAGCTCATTCACATTTTTACTCAATATTCTGTGATCTCAAACATAAGGCATAAAGATCGAGTTTCAAGTATCATTAGCTCCTTAAAACAAACGAGTCTCACTCACCATTTTTCACCAGCGTGAAATGAATGAGAAATCCGAGGAAGTAGTGGTGCTCTTTAAGCAGAAATGACGTGAGGGCACTACGACATTCGACAGAATGTCATTTGGGGTAATGCAGAAAACTGCATAGTCAGGATATCATTATAAAATAAATCTTGGGCACCATTGAAAGTGCATGTATATTATAGAGCTTAAATTCCAAAGGTGGATTTATTTATTTATTTATTTATTTATTTAAGGCGCAGTGTGGCTGTGTTTTTGATTTTACCCGTGTTGAAAATAAGTAGATGCTCCCTTTTTTACAGTGAACTTTTAATGATCTGCTTTAAACAGACGTAACTTTGAAACCTACAGTCTTTCATCATCGCTAGCTCAGTGATATCTTCTGCTTATTGAGGTAAAGTGTTGTCTCTAGTTGAAAGCTGATCATCAGTGTGAATTGCTGAAGTCCTGCCCCCGTTCCGCTCCCATTATCCCATGTTTTTCATGATCCATTGCCTAGGTTAACAACTATCAAATTTACATCAGGCACTTGATCTGAAATCTCCATGATAAACGGTCTCACGCATTCTGCCAAACGTTTTATTATTGTTATGATACAACTGATTGCCGACACGGCCAATTCAAGCCAGTTTTATTTGCGTAGTCTCTTTCTTAGTTAAAAATACCTCCAGGTAGCTTCACGAGGTTTTTCATTACTTTTTTTTAAGAGTTTGAAAAAGTAAGCACTAAGATCAGTGACGAATTACAGACAGTGGCCCATGTTGTTATTGGAAATTAATCAATGGATGGGTGTTTTTTTATTTATTTATTTATTTTTATTCTACTGTAACCACATGTGCTGCTGATCTTTACTCCTCTCGTACCACAATGATTGGCTAATAGTTACAAAGTTTAACCATCTATAGTCGCATTTAATATTAGGCATATTAAACATTAGTTCTTTTTATCACTTGTGTTATAGCAGCTGCAAACAACAAGCATTCTCTCACCAGTCTCACTTTTTTCTGTAATAATATTACAGATTACAGCATGTCATGTAAGCAGAATCCTCTGTTCTGAAGACAGAAAACTTGCTGTCACTGGAGACGCCTTCCAAAATGTCTCTTAACAGAAAATCACTGATTGGTTAAATGGCATGCTTTCTTAATTTTATTCATTGTTAGGTTTAGAGAATCCACTTTGCAAGTCACTGTGACGGAGCTGTTGCTATAGAAATGACGACGCATAACATAAGAACAAACACGTTAATAATAACCTTTCTTTATAATAAGAAATATTTAAGCCATGTTAATGAAAGTTATTGCACAGCTTTTAATTGGAGAATTTAAGAGCAATGTGGTATAAAGTAAAAGTAAACAGCAGAAATGGATAAGCAACAAAACTGAATGATGAAAGATTTAACAAATCTGTTATGCGGCCAGCGTTTAATGGAGGACAGCCTTTGTTTCTCCTTCACGCAAACTCTCCAACTCCCTTAAGACTCTGAGTTAAGCAGTGGTGTTGCATCCCAACGCTCCATGGTAAAGGACAAAATACTCTGGGAAGTAACACACTTCCCTCATGGGTATAAAACTTATCTACAGCTTACTAGAAAGGCAGAGAGACCAAGTCTCCTGAGACCACAATCCTGAATGCGACACATTAGATGGCAAGGGTTTGAGCTGGCCAAAGCTGCTTCTAAAAAAAAATAATAATAATAAAAAAAAAAAGCCTTTACTGGAAAATGTTGTGCAGTATAGAGACTTCATACAGCTTCTACTAAAGGATTCCCAGCATGAGCAGGTTTATGGGTTTGCATAAATTATAATATCTTTCATCATTGTGTGTTTTTTTTTTTTTTTTGTGTGTGTGTATGTGTGTTTTTTTCCCCCCATTTTTTGTGGGTGTGGATTGGATGAAGGCGAACTGGGCCTGATGGAGATTTCTTTATGGAGCGCCGAGGCAGGGGCGTTATGCCTCCTACTGAGCACCGATGAATGTTCCATATGAATGTCGACAGGCAACATGTTTCTCCCGTTGGGCTTCATTAGGTTTCTCTCCACCTCTGAAAATGGAAAGCTTTAACACTGATTATATTTCTGTTGTGTTTCAGTGCTGAAACGTAATTTTGTTTACAGTAGCGTACCAGATCATGAGCCATTCAGGCCATCAGTCTATGTCTTTTGCACGTACATTATAATATATATATATAAACAAATAGTATATATTACCTTAGACATGATCACCCTGTTGGCCAAGTTAGCAAAGTGCAGCATTTTTTATGGTTAACCTTGTTATGGTTTAGAAATGCATTGAAGTAAAGGCTGAACTATATAGACATTTATTTTGTTATTTAAAGTCATAATGAAATTGATGCCCCAGTGTGTATATATAACTTCTATGTATAAGAATGTCCCGAGTTGTGCATATGTATGTGCACTGTGATGTCTGATCTGTGTATAACTGGAGCAGACAGTGATATCAGGGGACAAATGGGAAGTTTTGTCGTGTGTGTCATCTGCCCTGGATTTTGTCCCAAATCCACTTCCCTGCCCTTGAATTCCAGACTGTCTCTTCCTTCTTTGCCTTCGAGCTCTGATATAGACAAGGTTGAACGTTCCCTCTCCGTCTCTCCATTTGACCGCAAAAACTGCTCGTCTACTAATTAGCTCCTTATCGCCTTTCCTGTCCCACCAACACAATTTCTAATCCTCCTGGATTTCTATTTTTTATCAGTCACGCATGGTTAGTGGTACACAATAGAGGAATTAATTGGCACATGCACGATTCGACGCGAACTCATCAATGCCTGTCTTGTAGAACCACTTTTTTTTTTGCAACCTCTTTGTGGTCCTTATTTCCCTTTTTTCTTTTCAATGGGAGCCTTCAGCCTTTCCTTAGTCCTAAATAACTCAAAAACTTTCCCTTTCAAGAAGGGAAAAAAACAAAAAAAGTTTTATTCACTTAAGAAAAATTCTCCTTTCATCCTTCCTCTTCCTCAACTGCTCCAAACCTAATTGTTATTGGGGTTTCATTGTCTGTTTTTCAATAACATATGTCTGCTATAACCACTGATTGCTTTGTACATCTTGGTGTCTTTCAGTCTTCCTTTCCCTCTCTCTTTTTCTTTCTCTCTTTTCTTCATCCGGGCCTCTCCCTCTCCTTTGCAGATGGACGTGGTTTATACATTCCAGACAAGCCAACCGGCGGTGCCCGGTGCGCTGCGGCGCCAGCCTTCGGTGGTCAGCCAGCACAACGACGCAAAAACAGTTTCTAGCCCCACGCATGTAGGGCTTTCCCCTTCCTCTGCCACGGCGCTGCCTGCCCCTGCTTCCTCCTCTACTGCAGGCAGTGAGTGGCTCTTAACACACAAGCCAAACTGCTTCTGCATGAGCGATCAAAGCACTATAACCACCTTCTTTCTCACCTCTCTTTCCAACTGTCTGTCTTTGTCTTTGTGTCTCAGATCACCAAATGCTCCCTCTCTCTCGCTCTCCGAGCTGAGCATTTGGATTTCTGGGGTACGCTAGAGCGAAGGCTTAACTGTGGAATTTGGCTCTGTCCATAGATTATGCACTCAAGTTTGGGTGGAGGGATTTTGTCAAATTCCTTTCCCATTCCTCAATTCCATGCCTGGGTGGAACGCAGTTATTTTTGCGACAAAGCACATTTCAGCTACCCCGCTCTACCGATTAACACAGCGAAGAAGTCTAATTCACAGCTTCATTTTAAAGAGGCTCTGTAAAACTGTACCAATATTTATAAGTCACATGTTACAGGATTGAAGAAAAAGTGAAGTTAACCTCGTTGCTCAACATTACCGGTCCTGGTATACGTTCTTGATGAACCCCACAGCGAAAGGTTCAAAAAATTCTGTCAACGAGTTGAAACCATTTCTATGTTTATTTATTTATGTACAGAAAACAAGCAGCTAGCACAGTTCCCAGACTTTATTTGCGTATATAAGCGAACCCAAATGGATATTATGAATTTGCTTTGACCCTAAGCTTTTGTATTTTGGTTTCTCCTCATTATTTACCAGCATGTCAGGATAGTTCCTAAAGACTAATTAGATGGACATTAGGAGAGTGCACTCGGAGACCTCCGACAAGGACAATTGTCAACTCTTCTAAGATATGCAAATCTGCAACTGCAACCACTTTCTGTATATATTTCCAGTGGAGGCCTTATATTTCTCTGGAGCACTGGCTATACTTTACTGCAATCTTCTGGATTTTAAGATGTAGTGCATTGTTGAGCGCAGACTTCTGCCAAGGCAAAATGGTATCTCACAATGTTAACAAAAGCAAAACTAAGCTCATCAAGCTGCCCCATGAGTCAGATCTGCTCCAAAATTTACTTGGCTCATGCTACACCCTGCCACCAAATTTAATGAAAATTGGGCCAGTAGTTTTTGCACAGTCCTGCTTAAAGTCAAACAAACAGCACTGAAAACACCCAAAACAACCTTGACCAAGGTTAAAATATGTACAGTAGAGATTGTGGGTTTCTCTCACGAGCCCGTTTGTAAAGCAGGCAATCCCACATGGGGTCACGGCCCTTAGTTTGGCAAACCAACATAATCAGTTTTCACATTTTGAGTTTTACATGTTTTTTTTCTGACTCTTTTGGCAGATAGTTTTGCTTTTTTTTTTCTCTAAATTAATGCTTTACTTGAGCAAAATTATATGCAAATGGAAAATTTCTTAAAAGCTCCTTTAATATGAAATACTATGAAGATTTGACTATAGTCCAAATATAGATAGATAGATAGATAGATAGATAGATAGATAGATAGTCGTGTTTTGAAGTGCAGCTCAAAAACTTGCCTAGAAAACATTTTTAAATATATACAGCACCACTGAAAGATAGTAGAATGGGTGACTAGTGCTACAGTCTTTATTTGGAATCTAGCTGCATGTGATGTTATAAATCATTTGCTTTTACAGAGCCCTTCGCAATTTGATTTCAAAAATTGCTCCTGAAATTAGGACAAATATGAGAGCGTTACAGATGAGATCAGTTCCAGGGAGTGCAAATGTCATTTTCCATTCAGGCTGAGGAAATATTCAGACTGAAGAAAAGGCTTTTTTTCCCCCCTTAACCATAATATATGAGACTACAAATGTATAATAAGGTAAAAATCTGTACAATATCTACTTACTTCTCTCTCATTCCATCACTCTCGGCATTTGGCCCTCTGGTTATACCAGGGCACGGGGTTGCACGGGAATATGAATGGCTTCTGCCACCGTCTGCATGCATTATACCTGTGAGCTGAAATTGATGGACCCAGTGAATGAAAGCCTGCTTTTATACGAGTTTGGCGCTGTTAAGAACGCGAATGCTGACTTGCTGTGGTTCTGCTTTTCTTCTTTCACTTTCTCCTTCTTTTCGATTAAGAAAGTTAGGAGCAGATTAGCCTCCATTCCCGGAGGGGATCAGAGTTATTCTAAGCGTTATCTAATTAAGGGGTCTCGCAAAGGTTAATAGCTGAGCATTCATTGCATTTTAAAAACAATAATAATAGTACAGAGTATGTGCATGAAGATCTCCATTGGTGCATGCGTATCTGTACGTCCATGTATGCTGTTCTGAATCTTTTGTATTGATGCATAACTTTTACAGCTTCTTAAATCATCTTCTCTAAGCAAGCTTATCTGGTCACAGTTAATACCGTGAGCTGAAAGAGAGAAGCAGTAGGTTTAGCTTAGTGGACCCAGAGCAAGCAGACTTCCTATCTTTTTTTAATTCTTAGTAGGTTCAACAACCAGCAAAAGAGGAAATGAAACCATACTACTTTTCAACTTTAGGAAGAATTAATAGTTTTTCCATATGGCTGCTGTAACTATAGAGCACACTGCTCTTTTCTGTCCCCTGCTGCACATTTCGCTGCAAAAAAGACATCTCGGCAAGTGAAGATATTTCGTTTGTAGTCAAATTATTAATCCTGTTTCTTTATTTTTACTATTATCGAGCTGGCAGATGTTTCTTATTTAAGCATTGATGTCTAGAAAGAAACAAAACGAATCTTCCATTAGAATGAGAAAATGTATAAAAGCATATAAGGATAGGCCGGAAATATTAAATGTGTATTTTTTAATAATCTCATTGTATTGGATAAAATGGAGAACTTCATCTTGATATGATAGACTTAAATTTAAAATGCTAATGATGATCAAAATTGATCTTGATGCTTGAACAGACAACAGAGTCAAGGGTTCTTTTGTTCTTTTTTTTTTTTTTTTTAATGAACTTTTGCCTCTAACTTGCTCATTAGGGACGAAGTTATAGGGACAAAACCTATATTCAGATTTCTCTAAAGCTGCTTTGTGACTGTCCATTGCTAAAAGCAATATAAAAAGAAAATTTAATTGAATTAAGTTTGCAAAACTGTCACGTGCCATGATGTCATTTCTTTTTGCATCCGTGCGGCAAAAACAGTAGAATGGTTTTATTAGGCAGAGTATTTAGCATGCAAGAATGACAAAATATTTGCAGAATCAGGAATGCACAGGTATATGGAAAAACTGGAAAGTAAAATTGCAGAACAAAACCGACTTATAACTCTCTTGCTAGCCATGACACAGTCACTTCATGGACAAACATGGCGAGAAAATGGAGAAATGAGACGTTTTACATGCAATGCAAGGACAGGCGCACTTTTTTTTTTATTATTTATTTTTTCTCCACATGATCGTACTTGTTTGTTTCCCTTAGTCGGTGTTCGTCCGCCTCTGATAACGTGTCTGGTCAGAATCCTCCTTAATAGGAGGAGAATGAAGGGATGAAATGGGAAGTGATAAAAGCCTGATGGAATGCAGTGTAATTGGCCCATGACCTTCATCTATCCTGAGAGAACAAGGTGCCTCCAAGCTGACGAGTCACAACGTCCTGAGACTCATGTTCATTGTCTGCCCAGCAACAGAGCCGAGAGAGAGAGAGAGGGGGAAAGTGCAGATGCTCACCCTTCTCTCTCTCTCTCTCTCTCTCTCTCTCTCACATATCTCACTTTCTCACCACTGATGAGAGACGGCAGACTCTACATCTCACACACATCCCCCATTTCTTCTCACACACCCTCCCTTCTCTTTTTCTCCCTTCTCTCACCCTCTCCCACTTCACACCCTCTTTTTTTCCCTCTCTAGCCATCTTCCAGGCTCTTTTTCCAGCCCCACCCTCATCACCCTCTCTCCAGATCTCTGACACGACATTCTCCCCTCATCCCTCCCACTCTGTATTGCAGGAGGACGTGCGAGTCATGACTCTTCTGCTCCCTTTATCTCGGTCACCTAGGTGGAAACGTCTCCACGGCATCCCTTTAACTGCCAGCTTTCATGTGTGGTTTGCTTTTATCAAAGCAGTCTGCCGACTTTACGCTAAGAAACGATTTATAAGTGACAATCCTTCTCGGAGGAAAAATATAACAGCATGTCTCCTGTTCTGGGTTGTTTGGGCATTTTTGGAAACCCCTTTGTCTTGTATGTTTCTCCTTTGTGTCCTCCTGAGCGTTTTTCTCCTTGGTCCATGTCGGTGGGGTTAAACTTTAATGAGTGCTTTAAACCCGAAGGGATGCCAGACGTGTTGAGACCAAGGGCCACTTTTTAAGCGAAGATATTGAGCCGCTTATGAGATTCAGAGGAGATTTGACCGTATGACAAAATGCATTTTGAGGACTATAAACCATCATCATAGTGAAGCAGGTTATCAATATTTATGCGTCTCAATTTCTCCAAGGGTTTTGCGAGTCGATTGCTTTAACAGCAGCATGGGAAAACCTAAAAATGTGCCTCCATTTCAGGCATAAGCAAGGCGAGGCACTGGCAAACACTGCATTAAGGATGTGATCGAGTCAGTGCACGTGTTTAAGATCAGCAGAATGTCTCCTGGATATTTCCTGGCTCTGAAGAGGAAATATCTTTCCTACTACATCAGGCCCTGCGAACACATCCGGAGTAGCTGCATGATAAAGCAATGCAAAGCCTCGAGAACAAACACGGGCACTTGGCAGAATAAAAGTCTGCTGATCAGACAAAGCGGCGGGTTCAGGAGTTCTCGACGGGTGTTAAAGTGTAACTGCACTGTAAATGATAAATTGGAAGAGCTTTCTGCCGCCAAAACACTGAAGCGTTGGAGCTCATCTTCCTTTTACCACGGTTACTCATTTCTACACTCCAGAAAGCACCTGACAAAAATGAGTGTGTGTGTGTGTGTGTGAGAGAGTGAGAGTGAGAGAGTGTGAGTGGGTTCTTACCCTGACATATGGTGGTTTCATGCTTGTGTGTCTGCCAGGATTTCAGCAGAGAGACTTCCAGATCATAAGCCTAGTATAGGACCACGACACGCCTGTTCTGTTCACAACTTAGCAAAGGATGTCCCCTTGACCTGGGGAATCTTTTTCATTTTCTACCAGTACAAATGGAAACCGTACTCTCTTACAAAGGATGTTCAACACTTTAACCAGTACTGAGTGCCGTTCTTCAAAGGTAGAAAATATATACCAGACTTGAAGAGTTAATCTTGTTTTCGTAAATTGAATTTCGTCAATTAAAAAAATATATTTAGCTATAAACTGACTGGAAAAAGCTAATATGGTTTAAGGATTTAAATTTTTATTTTTTTATTGGACATTAAAGTTAGCTCTTCCCAGAATCCTCGGGGGAAATATTCAATGGTAGCAATATTTCAAAATCATCCTACAGTAATCTGGCGACATCCTAGGTTCCCAGATTCTGTGTAATTTACCCGAACTAACCTTGGCTGTCTTGCGGGGCGGCCATGAAGGAAAGAAAAGATCAGGCATACTTTGTTCAAAGCTTCCACATATGACGTGTAGATGCAGAAAAAGTTTGCGATGGGTTTCGAAGGCAGTTGTCCCCACCTGCATGAAGACCGCAGTCCCTAAGAGCTCTCCATCATCCCAGTCCCTAAGAGCTCTGCAGTAACGGGACTAAATGACAATTGGCCAGTAGCCCTCGCGCCGATTGTCACAAAATGCTTTGAGAGACTGATCATAGCCCACGTCAAAGCCACTATCAATGTCACCGAGGACTCACACCAGTACGCTTACCGGAAGAACCGCTCCACAGAGGACGCCGTTTTTTCTGTGGTTCATACTACACTCACCCACCTGGAGCAAAAGGATTCCTATGTCCGTATTCTCTTCGTGGACTTCACAATCGGCTTTTAACACTATGATCCCTCAGACCTTAGTTAACGAACTCTTGACTCTTGGACTGAGCTCCTCTTCCTGTAACTGGGTTCTGGACTTTTTGACCAACAGGCTGCAGTCTGTGAGAATCCACAATGTCTCATCTCCCATAGTTATCAGTACTGGCTCCCCTCAGGGCTGTGTGCTAAGTCCCCTCATGTTCACGCTGCTTACATATGACTGCTCAACTAACCTTCCAGGCTGTCATATTGTAAAGTTTGCGGATGACACAGCTGTGGTTGGATGCATCACAAACAATGATGAGTCTGGCTACAGGCAGGAGGTGGAACACTTGGAGGACTGGTGCAGGAAAACAACCTCTGCATAAATGGGAAGAAGACGAAGGAGATAATCATGGACTTCAGGAAGGGCAGATACTCACACCCCCCCTGCATGTCGGAGGATCTGTGGTGGAAGTAGTACCCAGCTACAAGTACCTGGGCATGCACCTAAGTAACAACCTTTCCTGGAACAACAATACTTCCAGTTTGGTCAGGAAGGCACATCAGAGACTTCCTGAGGCGGCTGAGGCGTGCAGGACTTGGGAGCTCGGTCCTCATCTCCTTTTATAGATGCGCGCTGGAGGGTGTTCTGTGCTCCGGCTTCAACGTGTGGTACGGAAACTGCACTACAGCAGAGAGGAAAGCTCTGCAGAGGGTGGTGAAGGCTGCACAGAGAACCATCGGAGTCAGCCTCCCCACCATCACGGACATATACACCTCTATATGCAGGAAGAGGGCCACCTGCATCATGAAGGACCCCACCCACCCAGCACATACACTTTTTGTCCCACTCCCCTCAGGCAGGAGGTTGAGGAGCATTAAGTGTAAAACCACCAGACTGAGAAACAGCTTCATTCCGGTAGCTGTAAGACTTTTGAACAGATAATGGACAAACACTTTACTTTATGGATGAATCACTACTGACACTTTACTGAAACCGTCACTTTATCGGTGCTAGCTATCTAGTCTTCATTCGCTGCTATAATTGTAATTGTTGCTATAATTATAATTATATTATATCTCTGCGATACTGATATTTAAGTTGGTGCACTTTCTTTTTTTCTTTGCACTTTTTTATTACTTTACTTTTACTTCTTTTACTTTTCTTATTTACTTTATGATTCATTATTGTTTATTATGTTTCTTTGTTCTATTGGGTTAACCGGGACCGTGTGTGCGCAATTTCGTTCCACCTCATGCAAATGTGATGCGAATGACAATAAACCTTCCTTGAATCCTTGAAGGGATCACTGACGGTGAATTTGTGGCAGGTTTGCTGCATAGAGAGCTAGCAGGTAGCAGTCATGTGCTTACAAAACAAAATCAGAGCAATGGATTCTGGGAAAGGTTTCTTATAAGAAATGGCTCTGCATTAGATCAGGTCAGATTGAATGTGTGTACTCGTGAGCAACAAGAAACTCATACTACACAGCTTCAAATCCACGATCATGTCTAGTAGTCAACAGTGCAAGCCTAGAACTCTCAATCAAGGTTGTTAACTCTTCCTGCAGATTATTTGTTTTCCTGCTTTTAAAATAAATAAATAAATAAATCTTTTCCTCTTCTCTTCCTCACCTCGTGTCTTTAAGAATAACGAGAAGATGTTGGTTGAGTACAGCGTGCACGTGACTGGATGCTGCCTGTTTGTGTGTAGCATGTCTAGTGTTTGTGGTATTTTTAGTGCCTGTGATGTGTTTGTCGTCATGACGTGTTTGAACTTCATGCCAGATGTCCTTTTTCAGTTGGGAAGGGTTTCTTTGTTGTTGTTTTTTTTTTGTTTGTTTGTTTGGTTTTTTTTTTTTTTTTGCTTGTGCTGCATTCCATTTTTGCTGTTTGGTATAATTTCCCAAGCAGCTTCACTTTCGAGATGACGTCATTCTTCATGTTGTCATCGGGATTATAATGCTGATCCAATGCACATTAGATATACAACCCAACACACACACATACACACACACACACACACACAGCGAGACAACTCTAGTGTAATCTCTCTAATGCTTCTCCTTTCTGTTTGCAGATTAAGGTGGTGAACGCTTTCCGCAGCTCACTGTACACGGGCCTCGAGTCCAACAGCTCCATCCACAACTTCATGGTCCACCCTGAGTTCATGCCGTGGGTCGAGGAGGAAGAACACGTGCCAACGATAGAGGAGAGCAGCGCCGAGATCGAGCCGCTGCCTTCCTCCTCCTCAGTGTCCTCCTCCTCCGCCTCCCCAAGGAAAAGTGGAGGTGGAGGCGGAGAACCCCCGGACAGCTCCGCCCACGGCCGCGAGTCCTCCGTCTGACCATCCTTTCCTCCCTACATCAACCCCAATCCTCCAGTCATCCTTCAAGCTCCTCCCTGAGAAACACCGCACCCTTCATGCAGCATCCTCCCATGGAGCCGTCCTCTCCCCTCGGCTCCTCCTCGACTGGTGGCGTGACGTCAGCACTCTGACAGCACGCATGACGCGGTCTAACTCGCCCACACGAGGGCAGATCGGAGGCTGCAGCCTTTCCTTCACTGACATTGTATCCTTGTTTCTCCTTTTTTGTTGTTGTTGTTGTTGTCTGATCTGTTTGTCATGTTTTGTTTCCCAGGACTTTTATTTTTCCCACAAATTCCGCAACTTTTATCTTTTCAGATTTACAAGTATGTGCTTTAATGTTCATACATAATTTTATGCATTTTATGGTGATTTGAAACACAAGCGATGTACATCACTGAAAAGTAGTCTTTAGCGTAAAACATTTTGCCTTTTTTTTTTTCTCCCCAAAACTGCTGTCTATCAATGTCCTAAAGGAGTCCGCGCACACTACATTTTATTCCCCCCAAATACATTTACTTTTTCAATTAAGGTCATCCTTGGTTGTCTTTGTTCATTTTTATCATGTTTTGAGTTCTTTATTTACAGACCTAAGGTTGCTATGCTGAACGTATCGTGAAAGAGTGTGTGTGAGATTTCACCAAGATGGGACGAGTGGGCAATGCAACTCGCCATCTCATTCTCAAAAATAAAAAAACAACCCACACACAACCTAACTGTAATCAACAGTCCCGGGTTTAGCAGAATGATTTCTTTACTCTTGTTCGAGGACATCTCCGTGGAACTTTCTCCACTTTGCGTTTAACGTCACTCATCATTGTGTGGTGTGTGTACGTGTGCATGGGTTTCTGCATTTAGAGACGATTTTCAGGTCTTCATTTAGCCATTCCGCATTACCCAATGTCGCTGTTCAGTTGCTGAAGACTTTAGGAGGGTCTGTGCAGTTCCAACGCTCCACCTCGCAAAGCAAATACAAATAATAAACAGCATAAGATGCATAATAACTAGCATGTACTACGCAACCCAAAGCCTCTGTTCGAGCCCTGTGAGTGGCCTGTTAGCTGAGCAGAAACAATCCTGACAGCTTTTGGTCATGTCCTTGTAATTCCTAACTCATAGTACTGCCATATTTCTAATCCTGACTTCATACCAAACTAGGTTAGACAGGATCCTCGGTATCCTTTTTTTCTACTTGCTAAGAGCCATATTTTATAGGTTATTCTTTTATAATCCCATTTCTGCTTTCCTTCTTTGCTTTCAAAATCAGTCACTGCCTAAAAGAGAGAAGACGGACCACTTTAATACTTCACGAACCAAACGCTACCGTTTAGACAAAGCCGCACTTCCCCCTAGTGGCAATTGTTTCTTTTCTTTTTCTTTTAATTTTTTTTTTTTTTAAACGTCTTAATTTTTTAATTTTTACATTTTTTTCTTTTGCTTATTTCCCCAAAGTGATGTATTACTACGGCGAAATGTGTAAATTTCATATAAACGTTGATGTTCTGTTCTGTTTTTTACAACTGTTCTGTATTTTTATATTAAGTACTTTTTAATATTTTGGAAATCTATAAATTAAAGGTGTATAGGCTCGGAGCATTTGTGACGTAACGGATTCAGCAAAGAGCAAAGCGGACGGTAGAGTACGTGGTTTCACAGATCTAGCCTGCTTATGCCACGTTTAATAGGCTAGGAAACGCTTTGGTCAAGGAGGGAGCGAGCGCACGGCGTGTTTACTTTCAATCCAGCAAGATTCTAAAAACTCTCAGCTCAGTTTTAAATGGCTTTGGGTGTAGGTACATTGGGAAAACAGAAGCCTATATAAATAAATAGTTTATCCCTACAGTATACCGTCTACTGTAAATGTTCCACGGACATTTGCGTTGACGTTACTGGTTCTAAAAGGAATACTTTGTTCATTACACATTGATTGATTGCATATTTTCATCATGTACCATCACACTGTTGTGTTCGTTGGCATGGTATTACAGCATAATTTATTTCCCTTCTTTCTTTTTTAATATACAAAGTTGTTATGGGCTGTTTTATTTCATGGTTTGTGTGACAGTAAACTCGTGTGTGCCCAAATATAAGGATTTTTTTTTTTTTTTTTTTTTTCTTCTTTCAACCGACCTGGTCAATTCACGAACATCTAGTTACACCATGTACTGCGTTCAGTGTAGTGTTAAAAACAAAAGCTTGTTCTGCAGTCAAAGCTTTAAGAAAGTTCTGCCAAAGTGTTGTTTTGTACAATCATTACTTACTGCTATTCGAGTCCCCACATAAGTGTGTTATGTTGTTGAGACGACACTACTTTGTTTCCACACGACTGTCCTAAAGACGTCCCTAAATGAATATCTGTGCACCTATCTCCGTCCTTCTATCCACCTCATCGCGTCGTCATCTTATCCCTGGACATTTTGCCGTACACCGATGTTAATCAACAGCAGTTTCAAGTTTGATATTAACCGATTTGGCTCCGCAGGACAATGTGTCGTTGCACACGTCCGTCGTTCTACTAAAGTGCAAAAAAAAAAAAAAAAAAAAAAAAAAGAGATGGCATGCAGTAGCTAAATCGACTGCGTGTCTAGTCTGCTGGGATTCTTTGACAGCTCTCGTTTTGGGTTTGGCATTTAGAAGTGATGCACCACTGCTGTAAATAAAAGATTGCATTTTTAACCCGGTATTAGTCACAACCAACTATTTTCCATAACTTAGGCAACCGAGATCCTGCATTTGAGTGCATTCAAAAAGTGTATTCGATTGTGAAGAGGTTAAAAAGTAAAAAACAAAAAAAAACAACAAAAAAAAAAGAGACAAATTTCTTTAATTCCTATGAATACGATAATAAGCACTGGTGTTATTTTTGTATAAACCTAATATCATCTATGTGGCATGCATGACTTATAAACAAATTGGTGGTTCAAAGCAATATGTACAACCTGGTGTGAGTGGTATTTCTAGTGTCCTGTGTTGCTTAAAAGAAAACTCTTTAACTGTTCAATATATGTGTTCAGTGTTTCTGCATGATTAAGAATGGAATGAGACACCCCGAAAACCTGTACTCGTTCTCACAGTGAATGCCGCACGTGGCGCACACACACACACACACACACACACACACACACACACACACACACACACTTCTCACGTTAATTAACAGAGCAGAAGAAACACACACTGACGTGATGCTGTCGTGAAAAAAAGAAAAAAAATGGACACTGCTCATGCTATTTATTAGACTATCTGATTACGTATTGTGTGTGATTCAGGTTTGGAAGCTTGTCCGCTCTTAACCCTCATGTGCTCATCTCTAGGCTTGGGTTGTTCTTGATCACTCGTTAGTTGGATAAATAAATAATATCCACAATCGGTAGTAATATGAGCTGGGGAATGGACTTTTTAAACCGAGCATGATCACTTTTACTCCACGTTTCGCTTCTCTAAGTCTCCGTCTTGCGTCCGTTACTGGCATGCAGTTAGTCCTTCACGTTGTACAACTTTGACTTCATCATCCACTTGTAAAAGAAGCCGTTTGTGGAGTGGCGTGGAGCTTTCCTCCACCTTCAGGAATTAAAGGGGAAAAAAAAAAAAAAAAAGTATGGTTCATCAAGGCTGTTGAGACTTTTTGCTATTAAAAGTGGAGATTTGAATATGAAGGTAAGGATCGATCATCCACCCACCCCCCTTCCATCTTCCACCACTTCATTTCATTAAATGCAACACGATTGCAATGGTTTTCATCGGTGGCTTGGGAATGTGTGCTTCTCTGTATATTTGGAGGACCATTCCACCAATATGAAAAAGCAAAAATTATTGGATCGATGCTGTTTCCAGTGACCGGCGATTACTGTGACTGTCTGTGGTCACTTACAAGTAATGTCACGTTCACAGATCTGTCTGTTTCTCAGTTTCTACTCCTTCTGTAAAAAAAATTTATTTTTTTCTTTTGATCAGAGCCAAATTTCTATCAGAGCCATGTTTTAAGCAGTCACCTATAAGTAACTGTTTTGTATTTTGTATGAAGGGCAAATATTTCTGATTCGAGTCAGAACATAGCAGAAAAATTACTAAACCTAAGTATGGAAAATGTTTAAGGTGGAAAAATAGCCATTAAGATATTTGTTTTCTTTTTTTACTAAGTGCTGCAACATATACTTTTTTTTCTTCTTCTTCTTCTTTTGACTTCTTGTTTTCCTAGATCCTGAATATGCCTATAATATTTAATTATTGATGTTTTGGGAGGTAGGATTAGTTTACTCTTTTCATACTATTTTTAATAGACTGTGTCAGAGAGGTAACCAGACTCTCATGTCCAAGGTCATGTTTACATTCGTTACCAAGGTGGCTTTGTTGCATGAAATAGAGCAGGTTTCAAATTTTTTTTTATTTTATTTATTTATTTTTTTTATGGCATGCTGTCTGCTTGAACACAAAAGTGCCATTCAGCGGCATTGAGTCAAACATACCACTGTGTTAATTATCTGAAAGGTTTTGGTTGTCTGAGATGTCTACCATTTCAGATTCTTAAACTGATGCCCTGAGAAGGTCCATTTGAAATCAGCATCCTAACAAAAAAGTAGTAGTAAATACGAAATAATTTTAAACAGTATGAATTGTATAAGGTTTTATTGTTGTTGTTTTTTTTATTTTATTTTTTTTTAATGATTGTGCCAGATGGGAAACTTGCTGATGCTTTTGGCCCCAGTCTTTGTGTTTACACACCAGCTACATCTGCCCAGTTTTGTCCAAATTACATACAGTAGAATCCGTGTTCGTACTACATAGTATAGCACTTTAAGGGCACTTCAAGGGCTAAAAGGTGACAGCAGGTTACCAGTTAACAAATTATGAACATCTGATTGACAGAGTTCACAACACTACATAATGGGAACAGGAGAACGAGTGTAAAGTATGTCATTTTGACTCATCATTTGTCATTTTCATCCTTATTAGACCTACATTGGGAGAAAGAGCTTCGTTAGAGATCTGGGTTACGATAAAGGAAGATTGTTTTCTAGCCTGTTTTGGATAGGCCGTTCAGTCAAGATGCACATGAATCCTTTGAGGAAGTGATGGATGATCGTAAGCAGCATCTTTTATCGGTGTGTGTTTCAGCTGACAAAAATCTGGCATTAGATTAACCCTCACAACACTCCCTGTTTTTGTAAATATAACTTAACATGCCAAAATGTCAGTCCTGTTTGCTTCCAACTATGCAACAGATTGGTTGAGTTTAGAATGTAATTGATTATCCTGACTCTCTCTCTCTCTCTCTCTCTCTCTCTCTCTCTCTCTCTTTTTTCATTTTTATTTTTTATTTTCTGTCTCGGTGAACGCAGCCATGCCCATTTCCCATTACTTTATACTAACAAAAACGCAAGTGTATTATGTACGTATGCGTGTGATGTGCACACCTTCGAGTTTTATTTACTCTTTTGTAATATATGATCATGTGGAATGCCTTGTTCTTTATGTCCTGTCGTTTGAAGTTAACAGAACAAACAAAAAAATGATACCCGAGCAATTGAGGTGAAAGTTATTATATACGACTATATAAATATATATATATATAAAT
>JAOVYU010000001.1:10583072-10594829 GCA_025674565.1 Synodontis membranacea | reverse complement strand
GACAGACTGCCAGTTTATTACAAGGACATATTACTTATTTACTTTTAATAATTGATTAAATGAATAATTTACTTTCAGATTAGAATTTAGATAAGAGTAATATCAAAATATTAATTCTTCCCATGAATTTTAGGAAATTTGGATAATGCTGTCTTCAGGAATTGATTTTAATGCTTTCTGTTAACATATGGCACGGATTTTACAAATATTCTGTTAAGCTAAGAAGGTGCATTTTTTTCATAAATTATACAGGATGACTCATTGAGAAAGATATTTCAAGTATGATATTCACACAATAATGCAAAATCAATAATAAAAAATATTTCTACTATAAACGTATTGAAGAAAAGCATGAAAGTATTTTAATTATTACATTTCAAGTTAACGTGTAGTTAAAGTGGAATAAGCAATCCTGGGTATGTGTGTTTCTGTGCTGTGTGCTATAGAGGTTTTATGTAATTTATCTGAAATCTCAACATTAGGTTGTTGTGAAAGAAACTGACGTACTGTATGTTCACAGAAAATATCTTTTACATTAAATACACTTCCATGCATATTTGTAAATGTAATATCAGTAAATCAGTACATCGCCCAGGCCTTCCCATACAGCTTAATTTTAAGAACTATGATGTTAACTTTTAATTTAATTTCATTGGTCCCAATTATTAATACTGTAATCTGCATTCATGAGATCATATTGGACTGACTTTTATTTTCCTAGCACCTGCTGCAGATTGGATCTAGCTCATCACATGAGCCACTTGGACTCTTGGCAGCCGTGATGGGGCAGTGACTGTGATTTTGTGCTGTGGCATCTTGATAAAGGAGTTCTTATATTAATAACAACGTGCTGGGTTAGAATTGTGCCACCTGCAGCCTTTGGAACCCTGACCAACCCTCATCGCCGTGCTGGGTCTCATGTCTCTAGCTCCTCTCATGTCTGCATTGCAACAAACAAGACGAAATAGATATGTGCTTTTATTATCCCCTCTAATCACACACGTACACACTGGGTTCTGATCTGTCTCTCTGTTAGACCTTCAGACTGTGCATGCACGGTGTCTTGATCTATATCAGGATTAGCTTTGCTTAACGACAGGTGCAGATGGAGTCACACAGTCTGTTCGGTTCTCCAGTGTGGCTCAGCTGATAAGTCAGAGTAACAAGGCAGCCTCATGTGGGTCAGCGAGCCTGTTTTCTCCCAATGTCTTTAATCCCATCTTTTGAAAACGGTGCAGTGAAGATAAAAACAGAGACTAGAAAAATCCATACTCATCCAGTAGGCCTGTCCTAGAGACTTCTACAATGAAAGCCACGGGGATCAATGGCATTTGTGTAATTGCCTGACCGAGCAAGTCTACTGTAATTTTTTCCCCCCTAAGTTTGATTGATCACAATGTCAAGTGTGGATTTGCCTGGCAGGGAGCACAATAGGGATGGCTGTCAGAGCTGAGGGGACGCAGTGTGAAACAGTAACGCCTGCTTTAACAGAAACAGGATTTTGGAGAGATAGGAACCAGACTGTCATGGTGTAACTGTTCTAGATACATATTGATTAGAGCCTGTTGTTGATATGGCCTGTAATGGGAAATTTTGACCAGGGAGGCTTTTATTGTAACATCAGTTTGATCATGATAAGAAGTGATTATGAATATTGCTTAGTGATTCATGTGCTGCATGACTTGTTTTCTTTTTTTTGTGTGTGTGCCTATAGGCTATGTGTGATCACATGATCAGACACATGGTAACACATGGACCATTTTCAACAGATTAACGTGCATGCTGTTTTGGATTTTAACTGAAGCCTTATTGAGAAGGCCGACTCGTGTAGTGCAGCTGATGAACATAGCCTTGTAATATTTTTGTCTTGTCAATTTTAAGATGTTGTGTTAAAAAGAAGAAGAAGAAAAAAAAAACAGGCTTCACAAACAAATGGTCTGCTAAGACATTTTGGCACTTAAATTGTATTTTATCACATCTCCGATTGCTGTCATTTGGCAAAGCAATTAATTGGCCTGTTGGCCAAAACTTAGAGCCTCATTTGCCTCCAGTTAGTATTATCATCTGTTGCACTAAGCAGCCTGCTAGCAGCCTAGAGGCTAAGCCACTGCAGTGGAGCCTGCCCTCAAGCATGTGCGTAATTCCTCCTGCCACCTTCCTGCGTTAACCAGAGGAGATTTATACAGTGTGTTGGGTGTGTGGGTCCCACGCAAATGGAATAAGGGCTTTTGGCTGCTTTATGAATGCCGCATTCAATTACATACTAATACTCCTTCCCAGCGCTCCATGGGAGCCTCTGACTTCCTGACACTTTCTACTCTTCTTCTACTTTGAAATGTTAAAGCTGTCACTCACTCTCATCTCCATCCCTAGCTTTTATGCAAATAGACATTTTACTACTTGGTGCAAATCGCAATAGTTTAAAGGGCTGATTCTTCAAACACATTAAGTTGCAGGGCGACATGCTGTGCATTTAGGGGAGATTACCATATCAAATGCCTTTTTCTTTCTCACATATAAAACATTTGAACGTTAAATCAAATATCAACCTGTCTATGCTAATGGCAGTTGCAAGTGCTCTAGTAAAGGTCAGGATATGGCTGAATCATGCTCTCAATGCTTAATTCTGAAATGAGGATCAATAAATGGACATGCTTCATGCTTATTGCATACACTGAATTCTCTTATGTAACGCAGCAAAAAATATATATACTATGTATCTTCTCTTTTTCTTTTACAGTCTAGGCTTTGTTGCTGATTCATTCATTATAAATGTAGTCCCTTGCTTTAAAAAAGAAGCATCAACCTCACCCAATGGACATATTGCACGCGTTACACACGTACCATGGCATAAAGATGACCCTGATATTCTTTTAAATCTAGCACAAGAAAATGCAATATAACTTTGCCATCAAATTTAACTGAAAATAAATAAATAAAGAAAGAAAGAAACAAACAAACATCTAGAAATGGTTACTTGTGTAGCTGTATTGCATCATTATTCCAGTAGATAAAAGGTGTAGAATTTATGCACTTTCACACTGCACTTATTTCACTGCTCACAGTACAATTTACTGTAACTGTTAGAAAACCAGGAGTCTTCAGTACAATCATATGACTCATTCAAAACATTTTCTTTTAATGCATAAACTCTCAACATTTATTGGATAAAAAAAGCTTTTAAAATGTCATATTTGGTCCACCCAGATGTGTCTTTAGGGGGGAAACACACACACACACACACACACGTACACGCATACACACACAGTGACTGACATCTAGTACAAAAAATTTCACATCATGTGTGAGTCACTTTTTAAAAAAAAATTATTTCATTATCAGATTATTCACTTACAGTCATGTGTAAAGTTGATGTGATGTTTATCATTAGGATTGGAAAGTAAATGTATGATTGCCTTACCAATCTTCTCTACTTGCTCATTGGCAGACCTCAAAAAAATACAAATATTTGAAACTAATACCAATATTTGCATGAGTGAGAAGGTTTCAGACGGTATGGACAACATCTGTGCTTTTTTTCATCACATTCGGAGTGCTCAGTAGTGCTGAGTAATTTGTTAAAGACTACTGTAAGTGCAGATGTTTTATTTACTAATAATTAGCAATTATTCTGTGGCTGTTTGCCATATAGTGCCATAAATAATTTCAATGTAGATGTAGTAAATGAACAAATAGAGCTACAAGTTCACTTTTCATTCATTGTTGTTTTATAATAGCAATAATTCTTATGAACACTTATTTAGTAGTTAAATAGAATTCTGTGAATGTCAAAAGTAGCAAGTCTAATCTGGATGCAGCTAGTTTAAATGATTTGGTAATTAGGTAATTATTTGGGGAATATCAAAATTATTATGGTTAGTCTGTACCATTCCTATAATTTGCTTCATGGTAGATTTATTGGTTAACAAAAATCTTAAATTCTCCACCTCTAAAACTGTCTATTAAAAACAAACGAAACAAAACAAAATCCTGATATATCTATATATATTACAGTATTTAACAAAAGTATTAGGCATGTGCAAAGAAATGTTGTAAAGAAAAAAATGACTTCAAAAATAATGAAATGAAATCTTTCTACTTAAAAGAAAATATTACAACATCCAGCAAATAGTGCTGAACTAAACTAAGTAAGTATTTGGTGTGATTATTATTATTTTTTTTTTTCCATAAATATTGGACCCAGTTACAATTTGTTCAGTTTTATAAGGAAATGAGCTGGGAAGTTTTCTTGGGCATCTTGGAGAATCTGCCACATAACTTCTGGAGACTTTTGCACATGCTTCTTTTTATTGCAGCAAAACCCAGATGCCTTCATTATGCTTTTTGTCTGAAAAGTGGTCTCTTACTTTATATGTCGCTTTCTTTACTGGCATACAAACAAAATTTTTTTGGAAAAGTAATGTTTAGGAATCTGAATTGATTTGAATTGGTTTTATACTCACTCAACAATGCAGAATTCATAACATAAATGTGTAACAATATTTCTACTAAAAAAAAAACGATGCCTAAGACCTTTGCACAGAACTGTACCTCATTTAAGAGATCCAATAAGCCTTTTAGTCCAGATTTGTTTGGATCAGTGCTCCACAATAGAGTGAGTACTGTATATGCATATGTATTAGTGACCAATGACCAACCTAGGGTTAGGATTGAATGAATTATTCTTTTGAACGAATTAAGAAAACCAGTTCAGAAGTCCACCTCAACTGACCTTTGTGTGGCAATATGAAGCAGCAGCCACATCTGACTTTCATCTTGCTAATTTCTTCACTGGGGTGGAGCAGAACTGAGTGATAATGGGTGGGGTGGGGGGAGGGAAGTAGTCATTCAGTGAACAGTTCAGAAATTCAATTACAAATTAGTGAGTTTTATTACAGGAGCCCTGCCATGTATCTTTTTTTGTTTGTTTTTGAAATAAGTTGTTGAAGTGACTTAGGGAAATACTAGGGCTTCCAAAGTGGGCTCTTACCTTCCTAGTATGTAATGGCCATAGAAAGAAAATGGGCAGAGAGAATAAGCCATTTAGAAAAGCAAGTCTTAAGTACACAGCACCGTGCATGAACGCCCTCCATTAACATGTCTGCCCATAGCAATCTGAATCAAGAAGATGGGGTGTAGTCATATATAAATAGTTTTCAGCAAAACAACAAGCAGAGATGTCAGGGAGAAAACATAAGTGTTCTGATCCAGGATGAAAACATACAGTAAAATCCAGAGTCAACATAGTCTTCCAAAGGAACATAATACAGTGAGGGAAATAATTATTTGATCCCCTGCTGAATTTGTAAGTTTGCTTACTTACAGTTTTTTATGTTGAACTAATTTTTATGGTAGTTTCAATTTAATGACGAGAGACAGAATATCAACCAAAAATCCAGAAAAAACACACTACATAAAAGTTATAAATTCTATGAAAAATTTTAGTTGCATTTCATTGAGACAAATAATTATTTGATTCCCAAGCAAAACACCACTTAGTACTTGGTGGAGAAACCCTTGTTGGCAAGCACAGCGCTAAGACGTTTCTTGTAGTTTGTCACCAGGTTTCCACACATCTCAGGAGGGATTTTGGCCCACTCCTCTGTACAGAAACTGTCAAAGTCCATTAGGGTTCTTGGCTGCTGCTTGGCAACTCGAACCATCAGCTCCCTCCACGGATTTTCGATAGCATTAAGGTCTGGAGACTGGCTTGGTCACTCCATAACCTTAATATGCTTCTTCTTTAGCCACTCCTTTGTTGCCTTGGCTGCATGTTTTGGGTCATTGACAAATCTTCAGTGTTCTGGCTGAGGGAAGGAGGTTCTCATTCAAGATTTTAAGATACCTGGCCCCATCCAAGTCGTGTACCTTTAGCTGAAAAGCCTAATGTTTCCACATCCGTACTTGATTGTGGGGATGGTGTGCTTTGGGTCATACTCAGCATTTCTCTTCATCCAAACACGGCGGTAGTAGTTGATGCCAAAGAGCTTGATTTTTTTCTCATCCGACCACAGCACTTCCTCCCATTCCTTCTCTGAATCATTTAGATGTTCACTGGCAAACTTAAGATGGGCCTGTACATGTGCCTTCTTGAGCAGGGGGACCTTACAGGCACTGCAAGACATCAGTTATAGCAAGTTGGAGAAGCATATCGACGACCACTTGGTAAACTCTGTTGTGCCAGGACATGTGGGGGTTATGTAGACTCATCCTGGCATAACCAGTGATAAGGAATGAGAGTTTCCTGATGTAGCATGCTGACTTGGAGCAGAAGGGGTTTTGTGTAGAGAGTGAAGGTGCCATTTCTGATTAGTCCACTGTCAATAGCATTGCTTGGAAGATGGCGCAGTAGTGGTTGTGTGGGTAGCTTGAGCTTCATGACTGTTTCGTGGACCATGAAGTTACCAGCTGCTACAGAGTCGATCAAGGCTAAGAGAACAAAAACATTTCTTGAGAGCTTTATCTGGACATTCAGAGTGAATGACAGGTGAGACAGAAACTGAGATGCTCATTGGATTCATCGTGAAGGTGCATATAGCAGTGGGGGTTCTCTCAGTGGGTTGAAGAAAGTTGAGGATTTGCCACGGTATTGTGATGACCACAATAGAACTTCTCTCTCCTTCATTACTTGTGCTCTGTGAGGCTTAACTTAATTTGCCCCAGCTGAATAGGTGCAGGGTGGTCTGTAACTGAGAGGTGGTCTGTTTCGTATATGGGGCTAGCTGCTCCCCGGTAGACTTGTTAATTATGAATGAGGTGGTCGAGGCAGATGTCTAGGCCAATAATGAGTCCAGGGACACTTTATCATCATGGCTGACAAGGCTAAGCATCTCTGCATTGAGACCCTGAAAAAGGCAGCCTTAAGCATAGGCCCACTTCCGGATACATGTTTGTGAATCTCTAAGGCATATTTGGCCACGTTCCTTCTCCTTTGTCTGACTGAGAGCAGCTGCTCTTCTATCTCCATGCCCTCTGGGATGTGGTTGAAAATGAGTGAACTGGGATGTGCAGCCATGGTTCGGTGTGATACGAAAACTGAGGAGATGACAACAGTGAGCATGTTCTTGGCATCAAATTCACCTAATTGCGGCTGAATGCAGACAAAATCCAAATTGTGAATCAGAATTGTATCCAGAAACAGGCAAGAGGTCAGGTGATGTGCAAACAATAATAGCAATAACAAAAAAACAAAAATACAAGAGCCAGATTACATAAATAGACAAAATAAAAGCCAAAGAGAATCAAAAGCCTTGGTAAATTCAAGGGGCGCCTACTGAGAGTTTACTTCTCAAAATGACAGAGTTCAGAGCCTGACTAACTACAGTGTTTTTTTGATTAACAACAGGTGCGCAGGATTAAAACTCAGGTGAGCTTGAACATGTCACGGGTGTGCAGCGTTGGTGAGTGTAGTGCTAAGCGGCCATGTTTGTAGGCTGCTGTGTTTTCTGGGAAATGGAGTCTGGTGTGGATTCTGGTACAGATGTGACAGTATGAATATTAATTTCACTTGAAAACCTTGTAGCATTTAATATATATATATATATATATATATACACTGCACAGAAAAAAAATTCAGGATTTACTTTCAGTATTAAGTGTTGAATGTCTATATGACAGATGCCTTGAAAATTCTTAAACAAATCCTATAACAGTGGATGAATGCAATTTTCTTGAGCATACAGGCTTACACATTTCGAGAGTTTATATACCAATTTATATCAGTTTGAATGTTTGATTCGTCTGAAAAGGACAGTTTAAAAGAATTGAATAAGAAATTGACTCTTCATAGTACACTGCTCCCCTCTAACCTTTGTCTGCCCTCCAATTTACACAGTGTTAATTCTTAAAAGTGATTATGTATGAGCAAGAAGTGGAAGGAACTGTGGCAAACAGGGTTGTTCATGGTGGAGCTTTTCAGTGTTAAGGAAATGACTCAGGGAATGGGGTTCAACGTAGTACAGAGGGAAAAGCTTTTTTTTTTCTCTTCATCCTCTGATGTCTGAGGCTGAGTATGTGGGTGTGTATGCGTGGGTGTTTGCAACCCTGATAAGGGAAGCAGGCACTAGCTTAAATATCCTATTAGCCCGCTGAACTGCGGAATGCTGCATTTAAAAAAGGCTAAATACTAAAGCACAGCACATGGCTCCACTTTGGCAATAGCTGGTTGTGTGGTGTATTTTAGCTAGGGACATTGTGAATTTAAAGCCACTTTTTAGCAAGATTCTCTGGTAAGTGTTTATATGTTTGTAGCTGATTGACAAACTTCAGTATAAGACGTGTCAGTGTGTCCACTTTACTGTTTGAGTAAAACGTCTTTTACAGGATAAGGCCTTAAAACCTCCAGCCTCCCATTCTCTCTTTCATACAATTGAGGCCAGTTAAACACATAAACCCTGGCCTAGCCAAAGCTGACCCATATATCAGCAATGAGGAGAGCAACTAAACTCTTAGATACACAGCCAGCATGATTTACAGCCACATTCCCAGCAGGTATAAATCTCCAACACTTAGTGCATCTGCAGTGTGTGTTCCTACTTTTCATTAGCAAATGCTACCGGAGAGGTAGCAAAGTCCCACAGAGGGCTAAGACTCTGAATTTCTTTGTTGCCCCCCCCAATACAAGCACAGATATCCACATCAGTGCTGTGTTAAAAGGTGTTTGGGGAAATTATCTTAGCACAAACCCGCAAATGATAAATTAGTTTGTCATTGTACTACTTGCACCTCCCACTGATCAATTTCCTGTATGTAATGAGTGTTATTAGAATGGCCCATGGAGGATCAGAGACTTCTTCATTGCCACCTCAAGCAGGGGAGAAAATAAGGGATCAGCAGAGCACAGGGAGGAAGCAAAGAAGAGCTGAAAGGATCCCCCCCCCCCTCTTTTATTGGCAAGAGTGCCCCATGAATTAGAAGGAATGCTAGGAAAGGGAAGTGTCTGCTTCTAATAAATGATCTTGCGGCCTTGACTTTTTCTTTTGGAAATGAGCGTATTGAAGAATATAATTTAATTTCTCGTTTAAATGGCCCAATGAATCAGATAAGGAGCACATGCTCACAGGCAAAGTGTGGCACATTAAACTAAATGGAAGAATAGGACAGAGGGAGTGCAAAAAAACACACATGGGAATGGGGAATATGGGGTGGGGTGGGGGGTGGAGGGTTGTAGTTCTACTAGTTGAATCAATGCTTCACCCATCAGCGCCTCTACGCCTGCCAACTCTGGATGTACGATGACTGTCTCTACCATTACGCAGTGAAGAACATGCACTCACTTTTAATTAAAAGTAAACTCAGCCACCTGAGCTTGCTTGGTCAGGCTTTGAATTTGTGGAAACTCAAGAGGTAGTATCTAATTAAATTCATTACATCTACAGTCATTAAATATGCACAGTGCTTTTTGTTTCTGTTAAATCATCTGTTCTGCATAAATTTGAATGCACATTCATTGTTAGCCCCTAAAACAAACAAGTAGGAGGGTCCCCCCCCCCCCCTATCACTTTACAGGGGTGTTCCATGTCATGTTATTCAGAAACCCAAAATCCAAAAATAATGGACACAGCCCTGCGTTAGATTGCCGAACTATCCAGGGTGTACTCAGCCAATCACCTGAAGTCAGCTTGGATTGGCTTCATGTTTGCCGCGTCCCTGACAGATAAACAGTATAGATGATGGATGTATGGGACATCAGACATCAAATGCTGGACTCAAAGTTCCACGTTGCAATAATGTAGCTACATGACACAGTTGGAGCTCATAATTCCTGACCTCTGACCAGTTCTGACTCAGAAACTCTGGGTGCTCTTATTAACTCCAAGGTCCCCTCCCGGACCACACAGTGTCAGCAGTAATGAAACTAGCACGTCTTACCTTGATACATCACTCATCACAGTTAGCTAGCTAGCTTGTTGCTGACAAAGTGTCACAAATCGGGGCGAGATCGGATGCAAGTGCGGTTATAATAAAATAGTTTATTATGAAATTCAGACAGGTGATCAAACAACAAGCACCAATACGGGGCTGGAGAATGAAAGTCATAAATACGAGCCAGGGCAAGGAGACACACAAAGTAGGAGTGCAATCCAGAGTCAAAGCAAGGTAACGGTATCACAAAATATCCAAGATTCCCAAGAATATCCAAACACGAGTAGCAAGTATCCACTTGATAAGGAACTTGAAAACATGAAAGCCAAAAAGGCACATAAGAGGGCAAAAACAGAATCAAAGTCAGAAGGCAGAGATCAAAAAGCCAGATAGACAATAAATATAATCACAGGGAAACCGCTTGGCAAAACTACACACTCTAAGAATGGCAAAATTGCTTCGCAAAGAGTCAGTGTCAAGAGGCATCTTATATATATATACTGGTGAAATGAGACTCAGGTGCGACTCATCAGTATACCGGCGAGCTAGTGCACCACCGCCATGTTTGTAGTCTCTGATCGTTGGGAATTGTAGTCCTCATTGTGTGTATGTGTTTCGGGTCTCGGCGTGGTCCTGATACAAAGGAAGAAAATGGAAATATCCATGTTTTTTTTTTCCCCCACTTTGTAGCTCAAATGTATGGAGATAAAAGATTACATGATTCTAGGGTCCAACCTACCATTAACCGAGGTAAGTTGAATGTAGCATAATGCTCACTATCAGCAGATAGTTGACCAGCATGGTGAGTAAATTAGGAAACAATTATCTAAAATATTGAAAAACAGTTTGTGAAAATAGAACAACATGTAGATGAAAGAAGTTTCAACTAGGAAAGTTAGAGAAAAGAGAATGGGAATTTCATTACAAAATAAATCTTGGGCAATGAAGATCACATGTTATTTATAAAGATTAAGTCATTCAGGCTTATTTTTCCTTTAGGTAGAACTGCTGCTGTGCATGTCGGCAGCACACATTTATAATGCTAATCTTCTATTTATAATGCTGAACTGTACCAAGGTGTCCTTTTCCTGCAGACAAGCAGGTGTTTGGTGTCCATGAGGACTATGTTATGTGCAGGAGGAGTGTTGATGGAGAAAAACGAGAGAATGAGAGACCGAGAGACTGCCACTGAGAAGAACAACATGTAGATCATGGTGATTAAACGCAACAGGAAACTCCAGGAGGTGGTGGGTGGGCAGAATGGTAGTTAGGCCTGTACCAGGCACAGATGGCCCATAGCAGTCTGGATCATATCACACTGAGCTGGGAAGAACCCAGGGCGAGGCGTCTCCTCCCTGGACTGTCACCAGTCATTGATGTCAGGTGACGCTGCGGGGAAGAGACTGCTCATTAGGTTTGCCTCAATTTCCTTCAACCTTCCTGGATGGAGAGAACAACATTCAATTTGTGTCACTCATTAAGCCCCTTATTTCCAGTGACACTTAGCAGAGGGCTATGGCTGCTGCATTGCACTGCAATAATGAAAATTACAAGAAGGTAGGTGCTATAGACGGCCATGCCTGTATATGGGTGTTGAAGAGAAGAAGAAGAAGAAGAAAAGAAAGGGAGTTTGAGTGTGGGTATTTATTTTGAGACAGCTATGTATACCCACATGGTTGCTGTATAGAGAGGATGTTGGATTATCTACGTAACTAGTGTTAACGTGATAATTGCAGCAGATAAGTTTGGTGGATCCAAGCATTTCTCTCTCTCTCTCTCTCTCTCTCTCTCTCTCTCTCTCTCTCTCTCTCTCTCTCTCTCTCTCAAAAAAAAATCCCAAAATAACCCCCAAAACAAACAAACAACACACACACACACACACACACACACACA